>MUZC01000269.1:1396794-1416694 GCA_002072015.1 Radix auricularia | reverse complement strand
GGTCTTAATGAGACTTGCCAGTAAAACAATGAGCCGGGTCTTATTGAGACTTGCCAGTAAAACAATGAGCGAGGTCTTAATGAGACTTGCAAGTAAAACAATGAGCCAGGTCTTAATGAGACTTCCCAGTAAAACAATGAGCCGGGTCTTAAGGAGACTTGCCAGTAAAACAATGAGCCCGGTCATAATGAGACTTGCAAGTATGAGCCGGGTCTTTATGAGACTTTCAGGTAAAACAATGAGCCAGGTCTTAATGAGACTTGCCAGTAAAACAATGAGCCAGGTCTTAATGAGAATTGCCATTAAAACAATGAGCCGGGTCTTAATGAGACTTGCCAGTAAAATAATGAGCCAGGTCTTAATGAGACTTGCCAGTAAAACAATGAGCCGGGTCTTAATGAGACTTGCCAGTAAAACAATGAGCCTGGTCTTAATGAGACTTGCCAGTAAAATAATGAGCCAGGTCTTAATGAGACTTGCCAGTAAAACAATGAGCCAGGTCTTAATGAGACTTTCCAGTAAAACAAGGAGCCAGGTCTTAATGAGACTTGCCAGTAAAACAATGAGCCAGGTCTTAATGAGACTTGCCAGTAAAACAATGAGCCAGGTCTTAATGAGACTTGCCAGTAAAACAATGAGCCGGGTCTTAATGAGACTTGCCAGTAAAACAATGAGCCAGGTCTTAATGAGACTTGCCAGTAAAACAATGAGCCAGGTCTAAATGAGACTTGCCAGTAAAACAATGAGCCAGGTCTAAATGAGACTTGCCAGTAAAACAATGAGCCGGGTCTTAATGAGACTTGCCAGTAAAACAATGAGCCGGGTCTTTAAAACGCGAGCTCGACCCAAAAAAATGATGTCATGTATTTTAAGCCCCTGAGAATTGTCGTATTACCCATAAAGTTGTGTGCCGACCCATAAAGTTGTATGCTGACCCATAAAGTTGTGTGCTGATCCATAAAGGTGTGTGCTGACCCATAAAGTTGTATGCTGACCCATAAAGGTGTGTGCTGATCCATAAAGGTGTGTGCTGACCCATAAAGTTGTATGCTGACCCATAAAGGTGTGTGCCGACCCATAAAGGTGTGTGCTGACCGAATGATTACCCTGGAAGTTTGTTTCCACCTCCTAGAAGTTTTTTTATTATTAATTCTCAACAAAAAAAAAAGAAGATAAAATGACATTTGAAGTATGATTTAAAAATTGTTGGTGTTGCATTTGCTAAATCTCGATGATACTTATGTACTTTGTAATATTACAAGGAACTCATAGTTTTTGTATTGCTTATTATTTCCATTTTTAAAAACAAAACATATATATTTATTTTGCAAAATAAACGCATAACAAATGTTATGTAATGACAGTATAAGAAACAAAGTATTCGAAGGTTTCTTTCGGTTTTTAACTATTTTGTACATTTGCTATTATCACACCAAACATGTAGTAATTTGTGTAATATTTACCTTTGTGTAAATTCATTGGCATCTAACTGATTGAATTAATGAGTATAAGGGGCCGTCCATAAAGTACGTCACACTATGTTTGACCATTTTAACTCTCCTCTCCCCCTGTCACAAAATGTCACAAATATCGGACATCTCACCTAAAGTACGTCACACTTTCGCACAAAAATATATCTTTATTAACAAAATAATTAACATTGAACATAAAACACCGTGACGTCACACAGGGCCGGACACCCCCTACCCCCTTGTCAAAAACTGTCACACTTTCTTACAACCCCTTTCCCCCTCCTCTGGAGCGTGACGAACTTTATGGACGGCCCCTAACAGAAATGTTCACGCTGTTGATCCGCCCAATCTTACAAATCCTAGCATCACGCCATGATATTGTTAAGATTTGTTATTTTGTTTGTAATTATGAGTTAGAATTTATGTTTTGTTCAAGAATAATGTGACATAAGTCCCAAGGAATTCAGTCGGTACCGGCCTCTTGTTATAACTAGTGGGGAGATCATTTCATTGACGCCATGTCGTATCTTGCTAGGACGTGTCAGTATCTAAAACACATAATTATTATAGGATGTTTTCGGTGTTTCTGAATCATCCATATATTCCTGAAACAAAACACTTAAAATGAAGAATCGCCATGTCATTTTGACCCTGTGATATTAATATTCAAGGTCGGGTCAGATCGACCTTTCGGAATGACAACCCCCATGCCCCACGCCCACAAATCCAAACTTGCTTCTATAAATTACCCTCACCTCTTCAAACAAATATTTTTTTGTGTTCTCTAGTATTAAGATAATCCATAATTTCAATGGCCAGTGTTATCATAACTGGCCAGCAGAGAGCACACTGAGATGGTCGCAGAGAGTGATTCATCTTTTTTGGACGGCTATTCATTGGAGGTTCAAGCGCTTCTAAAGAGGTGAATGTGGGTTTTTTGATGAATGTTAAGCTGTGAGGTTCATTTAACTGGGGGATGATCCCAAAACTGTTAATGAACAGTGAACGATAACTCTTGATGCTATAAGGGAGATAATTGCTATGCCCGATGCAATGCACTGGAAATTTGGGGATAACACTTTAGAGTCGGAAAATACACAGATCACTGTAAATAATTTTTTTAAAAGAATTGATCGATTTCCTGTTTATATAATTCAATCATAACCAAAGAAAGTGATCTTGACCATTTATAATTTCTAATACAAAAATAGAGGAATAGGTGGACATACTGATATAAGAGAGATGTGGCAGTGATGTCCTAGAGTGTAGATTGATTTGTTTAATTTTTTTACCAAAATATTAAGAAAAAGGTGATTGAATTAAACTGCAAAGCAGGATTTGAAGAAATGGAAGAAATGTTGTTTTTTTTTACTTCCCGAAAATGGTAACATTTAATAGTTGTTATAATACTATATTTATAATATTTGCGTTAATATTTTGCTTTCTTAATTTTAACAATGTCCACATTATTTCTTTTCAGAAACAATACCACTAAAACGAAATATTTTCAATTGGAAGTAAGACCCATGGCCGATGGTCGTAGGGGGTCCCTAATGTTTCTATTATATCTTACTAGGGGCTTAGTAGACCTGGTGGGCTGCCGATTGCCTTCCAGGTTAGCGGGGGACCGTCTTAGCGTTTGTTATTCATCATTATTATTGTGGCTTTGGCTGGGATTGATCTTATGCCCCTCAGCTGCTAAAGCTAGCACGCTATTGACTTCACTATCCCGCCTCTTTTATTTTCACTAAGAGACATGACAATCATATTGCGAATTGCAAATACCATATCACCTCAATCGAAACTACAAATGCTTTCCATTGTCTTAGCTCCAATCAATGTGAGAGAAAAAAAACACGACACATTTTAACAACTGAATCTCCATAACCTACAGAACTAGCGTCACGTGATTAGTTCAACACTTTGGAAGTAAATAGTTTCTTGGAAAAATCTAAGAACTTCTACACGAAGAAATATTGCTTATTAAGGAAGTTGTATCCGTTCGAAATTCATCGCCGGCAGTCTTTTTTTTAAACAAACAAACTCTATATAAAACGCTTAGCCTACTAGGAAGTAAGGTAGATAATAGATTATTTTCCATGTTCTAATACATGAATCTTAATCATATGCTAATGATAAAAGAACCTTCCCTCTTTTCAAACCCTTTTTTATTCTTTTAATTTTTTTATTTTTTTTTTTTTTTTGGGGGGGGGATTTTGTCTCTCGAAAATGTCACACAATTCAACCGACATCGCAGTCTATAAATAGTAAATAGGAGACACATTTTTAAACGAAATAATAATTTAATTACAACCATTTCAATTATCCAGGTTACAGAATAAAATATCCGCGAGCTCTTCAAAGATCCAGTGAGAGTTTCGAAAGATCAAGTGGACACTCTGGAACCAAACGGCTAGTCTGAGCACACAACAAATCGCTGGACATATTTCTACTGGGTAACTTAAAGCAGTAACAAGGACTCGCAGACTAAAGAAGACCTAAAACAATATGTGCAGCTCAGATGAGTTTCAGGACTTATTTTTCATTTTTTTAAACCTAAGGCACATTGATCATTTCTATTTTTATTTTATCTTCAAGGAGTTTTAATTTTAAAAAAAAAAAAAAACAGTTTCAACGCTAATGGTATCATAAACAACTATTCTGAAGCCTGGACTCTCAATACTGTTTTATCTTTATTAATTCATGTTAATTCTAACCAATATAAAAAAGCGAAATAATGATCTGTTCATGTCAGACATGTTCTGCAAGGTTAAAAATTTAAGGCGGTGATTAAGTGCATCAGTTCTCTGTCAGAGATGATATGTTGGATGAGCTAGTGTGGGTCCTGACCAAATGATAGGGAATCAATAAAGTTTGAAAACTGCACTGAAATATGATCTGCGGTTGTGGATATGGTAGTAATATATTGAAATGAGGAAAATATAATCATCGCGGGCATATCTTTAAAAAAAAATAATAATTATTATTTTAAAACGTTAATGTTACTAAAGTTCAAATGTTTTGAAATTACTTGCTTTATAAGAGAGATAATGAGTTCTAATTTCCGCACTTTCTTTATTTAATGACATCAACATGTTGTCATGTGAGTATCAAAATAATACTTTTTGTCTGCCTTTTTAAAACAACATTTTTTATCCAGTGTTGGAATTCTGATGAAATCAAAGAATATTTGAAAAAAAGGATGTGTGGTATGTTTAAAACTATTTTTAAAGCACAAATTAATTATGATTTTCTTTCACTTAAATTGTACGCATACTTGAGAGTTTTCCAAAGACGTCAAAAATTAATTCTGACCAGTGTTAAATCATTTTGATCATATTTAAAATCATTTTGCTGAAGTGAAACAAACTTTCAGCTTTCTTCTCATTTGCAACAAAACAACATTCAAGGCAAGTCAATGAAAATCAAATTATCCAATTACGCCAAAGTAAACTTTCATGTGATAATAACACATCAATCATTCCTGCATATTAAAAGTTATTTAAACAATTCCCAGCGTTAATTTGAAATAATTATAAATATATGATTAGTTATGTATGAGCTTTATTTGGGATATTTCAATATCATAATCTCTTCTATGGGTTTTTTTTATTTATTTTTTTTAAAAGATAATTTTATAGGTTCTTCTTTAAAAAGTGTTTGAAAATTTTAAGGAAGAAACAAAAATGTATTCCATGTGTCGTTCAAGATTTATGTCAATATCTCGACGAACCTTTAAACGAGAAACACCTGCAACAAAGATAAATTGCATTGATTTATATCACGCATGAAGTCTTTTTTTCAATACTAAAAAGGGCCGTCCATAAGGTACGTCACGCTCAGGAGGGGGGTCAAGGGGGTTTAAGAAAGTTTGACAGTTGGTGACAGGTGGGAGGGGGTGTCCGGCGATGTGTTACGTTTTCATGACATTTTATTTTAAATTTTAATTATTTTCTTAATGAAAAAACTAATTTTTTTTTCGATAGTGTGACGTACTTTGAAAGGTGGGGGGGGGGGGGGGGTCCGAGTTCACTAAATATAATGACTCCTTAAAAAAAGCGATGAACCCGTTTTAAAAAATGAACCAAATAATATATTTCATGGGATAACTTTTCATGTGCTGTTCTGCAGTTTAGGATTTTTTTTAGCAAACGCGTGCAATGGATGGATGTGTTGTGAGCAACCAAACGTCAACATTTGTTTAAAAAATGATGTTAAGCCTGGTCCCTATTGGAATTCAGGACGTGTTAGCGCATTTTCGTATTATGTATCAGTACTTATGTTAGATATCAGAATTATGTAGTTATCAGTAATTGTGTTTAGATTTTAGACATATTTTTATGAATTTTCTTGTGTAATGAATATACCTGACATTTTTTTTTATTTAAAAGTCATTTCTTTACATTTAAAAAAAATTATTTTCTCTTTAATCTAACTACAAGTCACCACGAATGATGACGTAAAACTCTCTAAACTTTTACACATATTCTAATGACGTCAACTAAAAAAAAAAAAACTAATTCTTTTGCACCCTTTCGCACCACTCTTCAATGCCTGATGGATTATGCATTTGACTTCCGGCAATGGCGGCCGTTCCCTGCGCTAGTGTTACCTCTCGATTCGAAATATTTTTTGGTAGTTTTAACGGGTTTTTTTAACGGATCGAGTAACTGAGTGTTGATGCACAAATGGCAGGTCAGGACATACAAAAAACATATATATCTCATGGGTCTAGGACTTATGAATGCTGAGATCAAGGGTGATGACGGACGGACGGACAAAACGGGTGCAATAGCGCATTCGACTTCTCGAAAATGCGCTAAAAATAAAGAAATAAAGAAAAAAAAAACTATTGTAACTCGTGAATGGTATTATTGCACAATTAAATATGTAGGTGTTTGTGTTAGCGCCGAAAGATAATCTTACAATAAAATACAATTACTTTTATTAGTAAAAACTAATGATTAAATAACATTAATAATAAATATATGTTTTTAAAATAAACTGGTGAAAGTATGCAGAGGCGTCTAAAGGGGGTGCGAGGAGGGGGGGTACGGACCACAACGGGTGACACCACCATAAGGGTCGACACCTAATGTAAAACTCTGTATTTTAACATTTATTGTACACTGGCAGAATCGGAGTACATCTTGTTTGTAAGTCGCGAGAGGGTGACACCATGAGCTACCGGATTGGGTGACACCATGAGCTACCTGATTGGGTGACACCATGAGCTACCTGATTGGTTGACACCATGAGCTACCTGATTGGGTGACGTCATGAGCTACCTGATTGGGTGACACCATGAGCGCACCTGATTGGGTGACATCATGAGCTACCTGATTGGGTGACACCATGAGCTACCTGATTGGGTGACACCATGAGCTACCTGATTGGGTGACACCATGAGCTACCTGATTGGGTGACATCATGAGCTACCTGATTGGGTGACACCGTGAGCTACCTGATTGGGTGACACCATGAGCGATCCGGAAAGTTGACACTATGAGCTACCTCATTGGGTGACACCATGAGCTACCTGATTGGGTGACATCATGAGCTACCTGATTGGGTGACATCATGAGCTACCTGATTGGGTGACACCATGAGCTACCTGATTGGGTGACACCATCAGCTACCTGATTGGTTGACATCATGAGCTACCTGATTGGGTGACACCTTGAGCGATCCCGATAGTTGACACTATGAGCTACCTCATTGGGTGACACCATGAGCTACCTGATTGGGTGACATCATGAGCTACCTCATTGGGTGACACCATTAGCTACCTGATTGGGTGACACCGTGAGCTACCTGATTGGGTGACACCATGAGCGATCCGGAAAGTTGACACTATGAGCTACCTCATTGGGTGACACCATGAGCTACCTGATTGGGTGACATCATGAGCTACCTGATTGTGTGACACCAACTCTAGCAACACCTCTTGCAGTAAGTTATAATGTTTCACTAGCTTATTTTTTAATTTTTTAAATTAATTATTTTTAATTTTGAGTTGCCACTTTCTGTCCCTGGAAATTATTACTTTTATTTCATTAAACTTTTATTATTTTAAGTCTACAGGTTTTATTACCAAATAAATCTTTTGGAGAAAAAAGTGCATGATCGGGATAAAGAAACGTCATGATGACTTGTTTACTCTGTTACATCAAGGTCAGCGTTTATTATTGTTTGTCAATCATTGGCAGACACGGCACAATGGAGAAGACGTGCTCAATATTTACACTGGATGTTGGCGATAAAATAAAAAATTTCTTGTATCATTTCAAGACGTGTTTTTAAATAGAACGCACTGCCTTTTTTTTAAACGTATTTAATTTTAATATATATTATTTTTTATTGTTCCTATTTATCGGAAATAGAATTCGGAAGGGGAAAAACTGCTAGAAAATCTGAGTTTTGAATAACATTTTAATAAATAAAAATCGTCAACAAGTATGTGTCAACAGATGGCAGATATATGCATACGTGTTTCTGTGTGAAGGTTGAATATTCAGTTACACATAAATACAAAATTTTTTATATTTACTCATTCTCATTATATAAAATCTTTATTTATGTATGTATTTTTTTAAAAAATTTTTTTAGTCCCATAACCTCTTTTCGAGGTCGTAGAGGAATCAAATTAGAACATTCTCGGGCATAATAGACACTGGCGGCGCCCATCCCTCTCCAGGTCAGCAGAGGACTTTCTTAGCGTTAGTCATTTCTCAATATTTTTATAGTGGCATTTCGTGGGCTCGATCCCACGCCCCTCAGCTTGTGAGGCGAGCGCACTATTGACTTTGCTACCCAGCCGCCGTATGTATTTAAATATATATATTAGGGATGTAAAAATTACCGATTACTTTCGTGATTAATCGGTAAAATATTTTATCGATTAAAATTATTTTAATCGAATTTTAATCGATGAAATAGCGATTGCAATTAAGGTTCAAGACTTAAGTACCTGTACCGATTTATTAATAAATAATTAATAACATTTTGCATTTTTACGTACTAACTTCTCCATTTTAAAAAAAATATTTTTTAAAGTGTTAACTTTAAAATTAGCTATTTTATAGGGAAAGTGATATACAAAATTAAACATTGTTTTTACTTTAGAACAATAGCAAAATTTAAATTCAGTGATAGTGTTGTTTTCGTCGACGAAAACTAAAACTGAAACCTTCGTCAACGAAAATGTTGACCTTTTCGTCAACGAGAACTAAAACTAAAACTAAAATTAGCAGCAAGACTAAAACTAGACGAAAACTAAATCTGGTTGACAAAAGACTGAATAAAAACTGAAACTAAAACTCCCCAACGAAATAAAAACTAAAATCCCCATTTATCGTTCTTTTCCGGTACTGCGGTCTATTCTAAGAAATTATTATGATGTAATTTCTTTGATGATCGCGCATGCGCATCAACTTGGCGATAATATAAGTCACCAAAATAATACAATTAATTAACGTTGAAAGTTGACAATTACAACAGCAGGAATTGGTGTTGGTGGAGTTAGTGGACGCCTAAAATCGAGTGATGTTTGGGATTATTTCACGTACCGTATAGATTTAAACAAAAGTGAATGTTTGGTGACTAACCACGGTAAGAAATGCGAAAGACTGCTCGTGGGAAGGAATCCCACAAATCTAGAACGGCATTTAAAAGCTTGCCACAAGAAAGAAAATGATGCCATGGAAGAGAAAGAGAAGACTAAAGTAGCGGCAGCACCCAGTAAATCAGCCAAGTTGCCAGCTTCCAACTCTTCTGCCTCAAGGAAAATTACCGACATGTTTGATAATAAACTTAATAAACACAAATATTCTGCACAAGTCTGCTGAAAATATTTCTAGAATGCAAGCTCTAACACGAATCATAGCAAAAACTGTTGTTTCCACGTCGTTGGTAAGTAATAATGTATTATTTATTTCTTAGTAGTTACTACTTCTTAGAACCTATATAAAAAAATAAAAATAAAAAAGACACATGTGACATATCATACATGTAGTATCATAACCATACGAACATTAAATTGTAAAACACAACTTTTTCATTTTAATTTCTTAAAATTCCTTGGTGTTTCGGCTTGTTTGTACAATCCAATTATACAGCAAGGTGAACATTTAACACTGAAAGTGTTTACTGTTAGTCATCCTCATACAAGTGATATGATTGCTGCTAAAGTTAGCGATTGCTTCTAAAAATGGGGTATAAAAACTAGCCAAGTCATGCTAGTTATTAAGGACAATGGCGCTAACATGATAAAAGCTTTTAAAACCATGTTTGTTGATAGATGCGAAACTGGCACTGGCACTGATTCTGATGAGGAAGATGATGATGAGGTTGACAATATTAATGAAGATAAAGACTATGAGGATGCAAGGGCAGAAACGACTGTTGATGGTCACTATTTGAAATTGAAACGCATATGTGCTTCAATCCATGCAGCTAGTTGTTAATGAGATGTCAAAGTGTGCTGCCATAAAACCAATACTTGATTCAGCGAGGCGTATGGTTGAAAAGTTTAGAAAATCATCTGTTGCAACCCAAAAGCTAGTGTTGAAGAGCAAGAAAACTCTTATTGCAGATTATCCCACAAGGTGGTCAAGCACATTCCTTCTACTGCAGCGACTAATTGAACTGAGGGTTAGTGTGAATGCAGTAGCGAAAGAAATCGAAAGGGACACTCTTCTTTCAAGTGAATGGCAAAAAATAGATCAGTTACTGAAGCTTCTGCAACCATTTGCCGAACATACACGTTTACTCGAAGGCGAGAAAGTTGTTATGTCATCAGTAATTCAAGCACTTATGGACATAGAATATCATCTTCTTGAGGCACAGTCTGATCAAGCTCTGGACGCATCACTAAAAGAGCTAGCAGTCACCCTTTTGGATTGCTTGAGGCGACGATTTGAGTTTGCGTTGGAACCAGAGTCTGATATTTTTGAAACTATACCTTCTGCAGCTTGCCTGCTTGATCCTACAACTGTGCCAGCACTGTTCATTTCAGGAAAAGAGCATTCTAAATGCAGCAAAACGGTTTGTGTTGCGAGAAGACACTGCTTCAGCAGCAGCAGCCGCAGTAAGTGCACAGCTTGGTCAAGTGCTTTCAGCTGCTGGTCAGCCTATTCCTAACCGAAATATCACTGCAACTGCGTCTCCTGATAGCGTTGGTTAGACAGCCCTGACTACATCTGGACCTCCTCTCAAGCGCTTCAAGTTCCTGACGCAACACATTGCGAACACTACACCCATCACTAATATTATATCTGCAGTTCGGCGGCCTGAAGACGAACTGGAAAATTATTTGTTGCACTATCAAGAAACTGCCACAGCAGTCAGTGAGGATGGCAATGGTTTAAGCTACTGGCAATCACAGAACGTTAAAAAAAAAACGTTTCCGTTGCTTGCACCATTGGCTTTATATATATTGAATGCATCAGCTTCGGAGGCTTCCGTAGAGAGAATTTTTTCTCTTTGTGGTGATTTGACTACTGGGAAAAGAAACAGCACCAATCAGAGTCTAGAAAACGGGTCTTTCTCAAGCTGAACAGTCATTTGTTTTGATGTTTAGTCTTCACCCTTCAAGTGAACTGTTGTTACTTAGTTTAGTTAGTTCAGAGTTCTAGGTCTTAAAATGAATACATTTGTTACTAACGTTTTTGGTTTCTTCTTCTTATTATTATTACGTTTTTAGTTGTTGTTGTTGTTGTTTTTGTACATGCACTGCAAGTCTGCTAGTCTACAACATAGTCAAAATTGAGTCATGGCATTGGCATATAACACAATGTGATAGTGTGATTTATAATGTGACATTTGAGTGAATGGACTCAGTCTCAGTACACTGAGCTGTCATCTCTGTGACTACTATTACTATGCTTCAATCTGTTTCAAAAATTGGTCATGAACAATAATGTTATTAGTTATTGGTGTTTACAAGACGAAAACTAAAAGTGAAACTAAAATGAATAAGACGAAAACTAAAACTCAGGTGTTTTAGTTTTAGTCGACGAAAACTAAAACGAAAACTAAAATTGGGCCTAAAACTAAAACTAGACTAAAACTAAATTTATTACTGACAAGACGAAATAAAAACTAAAACTAAAATAGGACCTGGGACTAAAACAACACTATTCAGTGACATTATATTGAACTACTTATATAAAAATAAAAAACATGTCAATTTCCTGTTTTTTGTTACTTCCCTTGAAATGTTTAGTTTATTTTTAGCTTCAGTCAAAATTATCGATTAATTATTCGGTAATTTTTCCAAAGTTAACGATTAAATTTAAATTAATCGATAAGAGTCATAATATACATTAATATTCACAAATGAAAAACCGATTATAATCCCTAAATTTCCCCAGCTTTTCGCTACACTGTCAAAATTTAATTAGAAACATAAATCAGCTTAATAATGAAAAACAAATGATAAACGTAAATAAATAAAGTAGTCTAAATAACAATAAACGTAAGATGTGTGTTACGTAAACTAAAAGTAATATCAATTGAGGCAAAAATAGTTTGGAAGTTAATGGGTCTATAAAACGTTAGTACTAATTTATGACAAGTTAATTATGCAATAAGGTAATTATTAAAAATATTAATTTTCATATTCATCTTTTTAAACTTTGTGTTTTGTTTTGTTTTTTGCCTTACTGTTGTTTTTAATGTGTCATGAAATTATTTTGGTGTAATGCATAGATTTAGATAATGATACTACATTACAATGTACAAAAATACATATATTTGTCCACTTTCCATTAGGTAATGCATATAATACAAATTAACATTTAATTCAGTGAGGAACTTCACTCAGTGTCAGAGATCCTTGACGTAACTGTGGGAAATTCTCATAAGGCGTTTGAAGTGATCAATATTTTTCTCTTTCATTTTTATCATGCTAGTGTATTTTTACCACGTTTATATTAGTTTGCCGTCTTGTCTGGATTTCCGGGGCAAAAATTGAATTCCTTATTTGAACCACTTCTGATCATCCAATTTTGATGAAATTTTGCATGCATACTTGATTCACATGACAATTTAATATTTCATTAATTATAGTACTCAATTCTACTTAATTAATTAATTAAATACTAATCAAAATGCCTATTATTTCTTGTGTGTGAGGGAGACAACCAAGGAAATACAACAACAAAGGGAAGTTTTTCTTAATTTGCTTTCTTGTCTGGATGTCTTTCTTGTCTGGATGTTTTGATGAAATTTTGCATGCATACTTGATTCACATGACAATTTAATATTTCATTAATTATAGTACTCAATTCTACTTAAATGAAAACTAAAAAGTATAAAATAAAAATATTTAAAAACAAGTTTTAAAGATACCACGTTTTGTGAACTAAAAAGAAGAAAATAAACTAAAAACGTGGGGCGCATTCGGCTGAAATTAAATGAAGTATCATATATAGACTGTGGAGGAATTTGAAACTGAAAAGTTTAATGTAAAAGCATTAATAGACCAAATTTCAGCCGAATGCGCCCCACGTTTTTAGTNAAACAAGTTTTAAAGATACCACGTTTTGTGAACTAAAAAGAAGAAAATAAACTAAAAACGTGGGGCGCATTCGGCTGAAATTTGGTCTATTAATGCTTTTACATTAAACTTTTCAGTTTCAAATTCCTCCACAGTCTATATATGATACTTCATTTAATTTCAGCCGAATGCGCCCCACGTTTTTAGTTTATTTTCTTCTTTTTAGTTCACAAAACGTGGTATCTTTAAAACTTGTTTTTAAATATTTTTATTCTTATTAAACTCAGAGCACATTTTTGATTTAAATTTTATTTTTAAAAAAAAGAAATAAATATTTTAAAAAATAAAGTTCGGGGACTCAGGCAAAGGGAGGCTACTCTCTTAACAAACGGCTCTAACACCAATAACAAGAAGCTGAAATTCAATTCCGCGCACGTGGGTTTCTTTTCGCGGTGATCCTCAAATACCGCTTTATAAAAGATGACTTTTTTAAAGAAAATATTGTGTCATTGACTCATTGGATTTCACCGCAGCTAAGGTTTTATATTTTTATATTCGTTTTATTTGTGTATTGTTTGTTCGTTGAGGAAGTCTCTGTGCCGCAAAGTTCGCTGTTTGGTTACGTCCTGTCAGGCTAACTCTTACCCCTGTTTACGTCTTTTCCATTTACTTATTTGATTTACGAGGAAAATTGTTATTTAAATATTGCTCTGATCATGTATATAGTTAAGATCCATATCGCTCTATTACAAAAGGTAAGTTCACATGCCTGATCTTTAATTTTTATTATTTTATCTTGAATTTCGTTTGAGGATCCTTGTTTCATTCCCGTCGTCACGTGTCCCATTTCAAGGGCGCTTCGATTGCGTTGTTTACATGCAAGCGCATCGGCAGGCTCTTCTCTTACAGATAATCCTGAAATTCACGGTGACCCGAAGGCAAAAGATAAAATTCTAATACATCAGGACATTTCTAACCTGATTTCTAACCACATAGATTTGACACTTGGATACCGGTTGTTGCCACACAAAAAAAAAAATCGGAACTTTCCTTACAGTTAATTTAAATAATATTTGTAATGCAAGGATTTGTACCCAAATTAAATTCCCATCCAAAAAAATGTCTATCACTTAATTTGATTTCATCCAACAATTATGCAACTCCACGCAAATCTAAAATCTCGGAATTAAAGAACCAGCACATTAAGAAATCTAAATTAATCTGTTTCAAACACAAGACTTTTAACGATGCTGCGCACCGGATATAGATCTATTTAATAATTTTATTGCATTTCTCAAACACTGTCTAAATCAAGGGGTCTTAAACTCATATTACTTCGGGGTCTGTAACAGACAGGCGCATTTTCGAATATCTCTTGAAATTTGCTAAAAAAATTTTTAAAATCAAAACCGATGCAACATGATAAATATTTATTAAATAACTGTTCAAAAACATATTGTGTCCTGAAGAACGAAGTAATCTGTTGCTCCCTTCTATTCCTCTTTGGCGACTATTGCAACATATAAGACTAACCAACCTTTGGTTTAAAGACCCTCGCTATGGATTTAATAGGCTGATGTGGAGGTGTAGCTCTGACATTTGATTTATTAATTATTTTTTTTGGTCGATTAGAACTTTTATAAACACTTAAACAAAACAAACACACGCATATACACTCACACACAGCATTCACTGAATGATTGTATAAAATGTTTTTCAACCCATTCAACAAGGAAAGAAAATGAAAGGTAAAGATTTAGTCCAGCCAGGAATGTCATGGATTGTCACCTCTGCGAACTCTTCTTTGAGCTCATATCATCTATGAAGGTGAATAATCACCTATGAAGGTGAATAAGTTGATATCAGCCATGAAGGTGTATTAGTTAATATCAGCCGTGAATGTGAATTAGTTAATGTCAGCCATGAATGTGAATTAGTTCATATCATCAATGAAGGTGAATTAGTTCATATCAGCCATGAAGGTGAATTAGTTCATATCATCAATGAAGGTGAATTAGTTCATATCATCCATGAAGGTGTATTAGTTAATATCAGCCATGAATGTGAATTAGTTAAGGTCAGCCATGAATGTGAATTAGTTCATATCATCAATGAAGGTGTATTAGTTAATATCAGCCGTGAATGTGAATTAGTTAATGTCAGCCATGAATGTGAATTAGTTCATATCATCCATGAAGGTGTATTAGTTAATATCAGCCATGAATGTGAATTAGTTCATATCATCCATGAAGGTGTATTAGTTCATATCATCCATGAAGGTGTATTAGTTAATATCAGCCATGAATGTGAATTAGTTAATGTCAGCCATGAATGTGAATTAGTTCATATCATCAATGAAGGTGTATTAGTTAATATCAGCCATGAATGTGAATTAGTTAATGTCAGCCATGAATGTGAATTAGTTCATATCATCCATGAAGGTGTATTAGTTAATATCAGCCGTGAATGTGAATTAGTTAATGTCAGCCATGAATGTGAATTAGTTCATATCATCAATGAAGGTGAATTAGTTCATATCAGCCATGAAGGTGTATTAGTTAATATCAGCCGTGAATGTGAATTAGTTAATATCAGCCGTGAATGTGAATTAGTTAATGTCAGCCATGAATGTGAATTAGTTCATATCATCAATGAAGGTGAATTAGTTCATATCAGCCATGAAGGTGAATTAGTTCATATCAGCCATGAAGGTGAATTAGTTCATATCATCAATGAAGGTGAATTAGTTCATATCAGCCATTAAGGTGAATTAGTTCATATCAGCCATGAAGGTGAATTAGTTCATATCATCAATGAATGTGAATTAGTTCATATCAGCCATGAAGGTGAATTAGTTCATATCATCAATGAAGGTGAATTAGTTTATATCAGCCATGAAGGTGAATTAGTTCATATCAGCCGTGAATGTGAATTAGTTAATGTCAGCCATGAATGTGAATTAGTTCATATCATCAATGAAGGTGAATTAGTTCATATCAGCCATGAAGGTGAATTTGTTCATATCAGCCATGAAGGTGAATTAGTTCATATCATCATGAAGGTGAATTAGTTCATATCAGCCATGAAGGTGAATTAGTTCATATCAGCCATGAAGGTGAATTAGTTCCTATCAGCCATGGAGGTGAATTAGTTCATATCAGCCATGGAGGTGAATTAGTTCATATCAGCCATGGAGGTGAATTAGTTCCTATCAGCCATGAAGGTGTATTAGTTAATATCAGCCGTGAATGTGAATTAGTTAATGTCAGCCATGAATGTGAATTAGTTCATATCATCAATGAATGTGAATTAGTTCATATCATCAATGAAGGTGAATTAGTTCATATCATCAATGAAGGTGAATTAGTTCGTTTTAAAGCTTAGAGTCGCAGGAAAAGAAGCAACAACAACACTTCAAATTTTGTTCTCTGTGTTTTATAGTCTATAAACTGTGATAAGACTCTGATTATAATCTTTTGGTGAAATGAAACAATTTTTAATGTGAAATGTGCTTAGGTCAATGAAGTACATTAGCATTGTAATGATGTGTGGCTGAGGAATCTGGACTTTGCATAACCAAATTTATTTGAACACGTGGCCTGAAAATGTCCTCCACTCGGTGAGCCACTAAATTCTGGTAACCCTTTGATGGTAGTTACATTTAGACTTCAACTTTATAAAATACACTACAGCATCCCCAGAAATGAGTTTCTAATTATAACTTAATTTCTCATTCATTCATTTCACACTACTTTATATTTAAAAATTAAATGTCTTTTATGGTATTGATATAACAATGAGATATTGCCATGATGGTATTGATATAACAATGAGATATGGCCATGATGGTATTGATATAACAATCAGATAAAGTTTGGATTTCTTGTTTTAACAATGAGATAAGACGTAAGGTTTGTTAATGCAAAAAATATGTAGCGGCTGGCAAACCATCGGTCCGCGGGGCTTCAACTGGTCTTCTGTTATGAGTTTATCTCCGTGAAGGAAAATTATTTTTTAAATTCTTCTATTTATTCATCTCCTGTTCCTAGTTCTTTGAAATCTTATTACGTTAAAGAAACGTGCATCCTCACATTAAAATTAAAAAGAAAGACACAATATTCTAGCTGTCGTATGAATCCATTCTGAACAGAGATTTTTTTTTTTTTTTTTTTTTTTTGTATGTGCATTTCAAAGTGAACGTTTAAAAAAAAGACTTTTAAAAACATTCAGGAATGTTGTTTTTTTAATGTTTTTTTTTTAATTAAAAAAACAAATTATATTACATTCGATTGAATTGCCTTGTAGCCGTGTTCATTCAGTGATCATATAATTGTGGGGATGAGAAAAGTTTCTTTCAAAGAAAACATTTATTATATTTCCTTTTCTGAAGTCCATTTTTGTTCATTTTAAAATCTTTTTTCTTGCATGCAGTTTTTAAAGATTCGTGAGTGTAATTTCTCTTTAAGTTTACCACCAATGATGTCATAACACACAGGAAAAGAGAGATGCGATATTGGCAAAGAGAGATGTGATATTGGCTAAGAGATGTGATATTGGCTAATAGAGATGTGATATTGTTTAAGAGAGATGCGATATTGGCTAAGAGAGATGTGATATTGGCTAAGAGAGAAGAGAGATGTGATATTGGCTAAGAGAGATGAGATATTGGCTTAGAGTTTGACCACTTGTACATGTTTCAGAAGTGTCAAAAAAAATATTTTTTTTTTTTTTTTGGTCATTTAAATGCAAACCCGACTTTTCTGAGATTACTGTACGTGAAGAGAATAGATGTAATCTAACATATTAATAATACATTAATGATTTATAAAGCACTGTATAGGGCACAGGGCGCTCTATATGAAAAAAATAACATACATCAATATTCTATAAACATTCATATCCTAACTAGCACATAATGACAGAACGGTACCGCATCATTCTACGTTTATCGTTTCAAGTAATGTAGTATATCTCTACAGGTAGATAACGCAATGAAAATAAATATCCCTTGAATTATTATATTTTGTTGATTGTTCAGGTATATTTTTTTAAATTAAAAAATACTTTTGGATCTTGATTGACAAAACTTTAAACTAGACTCAAAATAGACATGTTAGGTTTAGACGTCAAGATTTACTTGATTTTGTATTCTAAAAAATCTGCTGATATAGAGGGGATAAGGAAAACAATAATTTTCTTTTTAAAAACAGCTAAACAAAATCAGGTTATGTTATTACTATTAAAAATAATGGAGAATATTACGTTTTAAGTGATTAGAATCTTTTTTTTTCATCTAATATAACGGAAATGACTTAATAATAAATTCAACGCGGCTAATAGTCTAATATTGATTCAACAAGAATGTTGAATAAGGGAAATTAATGATTACAATAATCTACTTACGTACACATACATACTTCATGCTAGTACTTTTAAAAAATATTTGTAATTATCAACATAGTTTTGTTTGTTTGAGAACATGTTTTGAGCGCATAATTTAGTTGTTTGAAGTTTGTTTTTTTGTTACATGTTTTGTTAGTAAATGCTTATAGATCTACCATCTAGATGCACCATCGTCTCGCGAGACGGAAGGATGCCGGATAGATCTACCATCTAGATGCACCATCGTCTCGCGCTCGCGAGACGGAAGGATGCCGGATAGATCTACCATCTAGATGCACCATCGTCTCGCGAGACGGAAGGATGCCGGATAGATCTACTATCTAGATGCACCATCGTCTCGCGAGACGGAAGGATGCCGGATACATCTACTATCTTCCCGATATGTATAATTCTTGCATATTCGACACTTACACAGAATAAAGACGTGCTGTTTTTTTTTATTTAAAAAATGATTCACTTTTACTTCTGTAATCTGGGAGCCTACGGCGTTTTGTGACGTCTTGTCAGGCCCCAATACCTACCATGTTTGTCTAACATATATGTATGTATCTATCAGCCTGACAGCAGTCTCACCCATATTTTGAGGCTGTATTAACTTTCCTTACCTAAAATCGGTGTTTGTGTCCATTTTACAATGTCCCCTTGGTCTATTTCAAAATAACACGCCTTGGCTAAGACTTTGAGAGCTAATAATGATAGTAATAATGATGACTGTTTTTGTAAAGCGTTATTTATGGTTTCATATTCGTAGAAAATAACCCGCATTTTATTTTTAAAAATTCAATCTCTAAAATTAATTATTATTAATATTATTTTTAATAAACATAATTGCATCAGATATTATTTATTTAAAAATTTTATTTTTGCAAAAATATTTCATGACATCGAAATCGCTCCAAAAAAAAATGATTCTCTGCCATCGGCTTGACGCAAGCTGCTACGTCACATCAAACTAGGACAGGCTCTTAAGGGAGGCGACCTTGATTCCGCTGGTGATAATCACATTTCGACCTGTTATTTCATTTCCGCTGCCATGCTGTAGAAATTCTACTATATTTTAATATTCCAGCATTTTTCCCGCACATAAAAAATTCATAGAGGATGGAATCTAGTTTGTGTGTGTGTGTGTGTGTGTGTAGAGTTCTTTTCATATTTTAGATAACGAAGAAAATAGGCTTCATAATTATTTGAATCGTTAGAGTTTCTGGATCTGAATCAGGCATCCCAATTCTGGCAAAATTTTTAATATCTTTTCTTTTCGACAAATGATGACCCTTAACATAAAAAATGACACGCGTTATAAATAACAAACAGAGCTGACCATAAGTGAAAATCCAGAAGTATTGAGAGTGAAAATTGTGGAGGCATAGGGTTAGACTGCTTCCACAAGAAAATGACAACCACTTAATGTATGTGTCATCGCAATGTACTTGCCTAATTGTGTTCATCTGCAAACGTTGTTCTCTCCCTGCACCTGCCTTATATTTTTACTCTTCCAACTTGAAATGTCTTAGAGTCCCAACCC
>MUZC01000269.1:1386342-1396780 GCA_002072015.1 Radix auricularia | reverse complement strand
AACCCCCCCCCCCCCAGTATAATTACTGTTCTTACTTGGTTTATTTCGATGTACTTGACTCAATGTTTATACTTTATGTACCCGATTCTCCTTAATCATTGCCTTCATGCCATTTTTCATCCTAACTTGATAGTGTTGTCTAAGTAACGTCAATTTTGCACAAATTCTATCACGTTCTTCATCTTGTGCCTAGCAGAAACATATGTTGTTTTCAAACAACACAGATCGGTCAAATAATTCCTTGTTCATACTACCACTTTTTGTCTCAGCTCAAAATGGCATTCTACTTACCATTTAGTTTATGGAATTACTAATCATCAATTCCTACTTTTGCTTTAATCTTATGACGAAGGCGTTTCGCCGGAACACTAATTATCAACTTTTTCCATTAGAAACGTTTACTTTATCATTTAAACTATTTTTTTTTATCTTAAACGCAATCTTTCATAAAAAATTACTTCACTTACAAGAAGAGAAAACTAAATATTCCCTTTGAAAAAGGGACAGAATAATAAGATGAGAGATCTGGCCACTATAATGAAGTATTATTGAATCTGATATCGGTAATGTCAATACTGTCAAATGACTAAGCTCGCTGGTTTTTATTCGAATAAGATTTTTTTTTTAAGTTTTAGAAAGATTTTTGTTTTGGTTTGACTTGTTCAGAACAAGTCAGCATTTCTAATATTACATCAAAATGTTCATTCTGCAATACAAACTAAAGTTAAACTTTTTTTTTTTTTTTTTTTTTGCTCAGGTAAACTCGATTTAATTGGAAAAAGATAAGAATAATAATCTCTCTGATTTCTTTATCTTATTATTTTAGTTATATAACACTTTGAAATAATATATTTGACCAACAGCAGATATGTTCGTCATACTCAACAAACGGATTTACCTTAATTAAATTGATCCTGATTGTAGTTTTAATTGAAGTTTTGACATATTAATAAATGCCTTTGAGACATTTCAATTTAATGGTGAAACAAGATTCTCATGACCTCAAGGTAAAGTCAACCATTGATGGTCGTTTCGGTTAAATGTCGTGACGCACAAGAAGATCAGATTCAATGAGAAAACTGAAACTTTTGTTTAGAGAAATGAATGATGTCATCACATGTAATTTTATATCATATTCTCAAAAGATCATATTTCGTCATTTGACGTCATTTATTTCCAAGCCCGAACTTATCGTGTTCTATGATTTAACTGGGGCTTTAGTTTTGAATAACAGCGATTTGACATAAAGGAAACTACATATATATATATATATATATATATAATTCAACAAATCGAGTATGTGCAAATAAGCCTGACGAATGATCATCACTCGGGTCGACCAATCAGTTTATGGATTGACCAGCGGAGGAGGTGGAGAGAGGGGCAGCAATGGTTCTCGCGTTTCCTTGTGTTTTGCTTCACATAATAACATGCGGTTCGTAGTGTAGGGGTTTTCACGTCCGCCTTACATGGGTTTAACCCGAGAGAAAACGTTTGATTTTTTTTTTTAATTTTGGGAAATGTGTGTTTGTGTTCGTTTAAAGTTTTTCGCGGACATTGCTGACCCTAACTAAGCTTGAACAATGCCAGTCTATGGTTAGCAGGCTAGGCTGGTGGGAAGTCGTGTGCATATAGATAGCCTCAGTGCGAATGTGTCAAGACCAACCGTACGTCGGTGGTTCCTCCCCATCGACGATCACTCACACCGTTATAATTTCTTCATGTTTAAGTTTGTGCTCGTCCTTTCCCCACTTTCTTTTCACTATCCATGAGCAAGTCTGCGGCTCACGTTTGCTGCGCGGCGTGTCTACGATACTTTTGGAAATTATTGCTACACATGAGTTATACTGTGTGAAGTATATGGGGGCTTGTCTTTGAGTATATCATTGTCTTAATATTTTAGTTTTTCTCTCTTTTAGTTTTTCACTATCACTACGAGTAGGCTAGGGGCCTTCTTCTGTAAACTAACAAAATACACACACACAAATAAAACAAAAAGTTTTTAAAAAAAACAACAGGAAGTAGCCTCGATGTTGAAATTTAAAATATTAAATTATTCAGCATTGTTTTAGGTTTAGTAACACTCAAGGCACAAAGAAGGAGCCGATAGATTGAGATATTCTTCAGATATTGGGCCGCGGAGGTCTAGTTGGTAGTGTCAGGGGTATGAGAACCACTGCGTTTTAAAGTTGTATTTTTGGCTGATCACAAACTCATGTTTGATCTGTGAACGAATTCACGGGGGGGAGTTCACGTGGAGCATTGCTCAGGCCACGCAAGGTCGGTCCAGGCCGACGGATATATAACTCGGGTGTCCCGATGTGTGGGGAGACGGACAAGGAGTTATGTTGTAGAGAGCGGTGGGGTGTAGATAAGTCACCGGTGTCAGAACACGAGAATACCGCAGCTGTTAGAGCTGCCGTGTTAGCCTGTAGGGCTATACAGCGGGGCTAGATTGTAACTGAGAGACACGGAGATATGTGTGAGTGAGAAGACCAGAAGTGTACATAGTCGACAAGTATCTGGGAATGTAAATAAAGATTGTTGATGAGAAAAGGACTTGAGTTGCATTAATTGTACAACAGTGTTGGAGTGTAAGCCTCGGGACCTAAAACCCTAGACAACGGTACACGACAGGTAGCGAGCTGGGCAGCCGTACCGTTGTAAAAATTCGAGTCACGAGTTCGAGCCTCAGTACTGGCAAGGCCCCCGAGGCACTGCGCTTGCCACACAATCCCTTGCTCGATAGCGGTGGCTTTACAAACTTATGAACGCTACTTCACTTGCCCTAGAGTCCGACATGGACTGGAAAGGGCGTTATATATTCTTTAGATGTTATGATGATGGATTGGCCATATAGTACTAAAACCCCAACACAAGGCAAGCTCTGAACTGGACCCTCATTGAAAGCGGAAACTTTGTCGTTTAAAAAACACTTGGCACCATGTGGTAGAGGCAGACATAAAGAGTCCTGGCTATACCTAGGAGGAGCTGGAGGCAATGGCCCGGGATATAGATGCCAGGTGAAGTTTGTTTAAGTGACCTCTGCCCTTTGACGGATTGACATCGACTGTGATTGACTGCTGCTCTTTGTTGACGAGAAAGCTAAAAAATATGGATCAAATTACTTAATTTGTCGTGAGAAATACCTTAGATCTGCCAGAAAACAATAACCAAAAGTATTAAAAGGAAAGAATTCGGGGTTTAAATATTGAAATGCAATTTCATAACTGGAAAATTGTAATATGCACAATCTGCAAAACGTCTCATTTTTAAAATGTTCTATGCCCGGGGATGACGTCAAAGTAAACTAGGTTCAGCTAATCCCCGTGTTTTCAAAAGGCTCCCTGATGTCAGGATGACAGATACGTCTTTGCAATAGACGTGTTATTGTTAAGAAGACAAGGAAATTTTTGCAACAAGCGTCCTATTGGTAAAGAGACATGGAAATTTTTAGCAACAGACGTTCCATTGTTAAAACGACAAGGAACTGTTTTGCAACAGTTGCCTTATTGTTACAATGAGTCAGCCCGTGTTTACCTTGACATTAACACTTAGAGCAACGCTGGAAATCTTTCCTAGTGATTTCCCACGTGACTTCGGCAGCCAATCACAATGAACATGAACATTCAGGCCAAAGTTCCCGCCTAAAATACTCCTGTCAATACAGTTATTTAACTTATTTAAACAG
Source organism: Radix auricularia (assembly GCA_002072015.1). Classification (NCBI taxonomy): domain Eukaryota; kingdom Metazoa; phylum Mollusca; class Gastropoda; family Lymnaeidae; genus Radix; species Radix auricularia. The sequence goes on along the minus strand of MUZC01000269.1, from coordinate 1,393,089 downwards.
AAACGAAACAATAAATAAAACGAAACAATTATTTTTTAAATTTAACAACCTCCCGTACATTACATCACCAAGCGATTGACCTCTGCAGGACTGATTACGAGAAAATAAACACAAATTTGTTGGCGAGTTTCCTGATAGATTTAATCTCACCTGTTGGCTTTACGATCTAAAGCAGATCTAATGATAAATAGAGTATAGTTACAATTTAACTGAAACAATTTTGAACACGAGGTCAGAGAGTTTGGGAGTAATAAAAACGTCAAACATTACATCATTCTGTTTTGTACATGAAAGAAACAGATCGAAGAACATTCGAGAACCTTATTTAAATAGCAACTGAAGAGACAATCTTATAAAAATTGGCAAACGATGGCTTGTCTATAAAAATAATCAAATCACATTGTTGTTGTTTTTAAATATTCAACTTTAACTTACTCATTTTAAAAAAAAAATGTAATAGAAATTATGTAATAATGAAATTACCCGCAGTTTTCGGACTTAGTAGGTTTCTATCCATCAAACACAGTGGTGCTACAGCCCATGTCGGACCCTGGCCTCTTAGTAACTTCTGCGTCATGCACGGTCCATAAATTGATCAAAGTCCTTCTAAACGCCATAAAAACTCATTAAATTTTCTGACGGCCCATGAGCCCCTCTTCCATTTGATTGGTGACAATAATCAACGTTCCTTTTAAGTTGCGCGGCTGTGTGGCTGCGCTGGTATCTGACCGACGCCGTGCACCAGCTATCAATTGCTGCGCGGCAAATTTGGAAAACTATTGCAAAAAAAATGGATGCAGTGCAAGCTTGCACACAAGTTCTCCTACTTTGCACACAGACCTACGAACCTCAGAGAGAACATTGCCAGCAATGTTTTTATAATGGAAACCAAACATGTTAATTTACATACAAAGTTAATATTATTTTTAAATGACCTAATGTCAGTCATGTGTTTTGATGATAAAGCTTCTTACATCTCTCTGCTGCCCTCCATAACTCCCACAGTCTTTCTCCTTCCTTTCCATCTCTCTCTTTCTCTCTCTCTCTCACTCTCTGTCTCTCTCTCACTCTCTCTCACTCTCTCTCTGTCTCACTCTCTCTCTCTCTCTGTCTCACTCTCTCTCACTCTCTCTCTCTCTCTCTCTCTCTCTCTCTTTTACTAACCCTCTTTAAAAATCATTATTTCACTATTTTTAGATGTGCTGTACAAAATGTGTCTCCGACGCGTACTAAAACAAACCCGTACTAACCATCACCCGAACCCTCCTCTCAGTGTTAGTGCATTAAATCTAAAATCTTTTTTGCTTACCCAGCTTTCTGTCGAACTAGGGCACAGGCCGCTGCAAGGGACATCTGGGCTCTGGGTGGATTTACCTTTGTCTAATAACTAGTGTAGGCAATCAGGCGGACCAACACCCTTAAGGCAGCGTGTGGTCTGTGGGAGACAGGGCTGTCAAACGACAGTAGACAAGACCGTCGTTGTTCAGCAGCAAACGGTCGTCTGTAACAGACATGGATGTAGTTCCTGGTAATAGGAACTACAAATGTTTCTTGAAAAATCATTGACCATGTTATTTAGATCTATATCTAAAATGTACAACTCTCTGGATATAAGTACATCGCGTCATGTAAATGAAACGAAGCCAAGTGTGTCTTTAGTCAATCAAAACGTTCGGATTGTATGTGAGTTGAGGAACATTATCAATAAGGCAAAAAACAATCACCATCCCAGCTAGCATAGAATGAATTACATCTAAACATGTTTATTGCCATAGTATCATTGCTGCACACGAAAAGAATTTTGACAAATAAAACAGTACACTTATCTTGATAGGTAATAAACATGTACCCTTGCAGTATGATTATTCATCTTATTTGAAAAAAAATTTAGGTTTTTATTTTATGCGTGTAACTTTTTTTTAAAAATGTACCATCTAATTATACGATTAAAATATTTTCGTCATTAAAATGTGATTTTTCGTTAGCTACTTTATTCTGCTTAATTATAACAAAATGCTATACCTATTATGCTATATGAAATATACATTCTAAATATATGTATAATATGGCTTTATAATCGCAATGCACGATTAGAAATGTGTTCTGGTTTTCGAATCCAATAATTTATAGAAAGTGTATTGGAAAATTATTAATACGATTTTTCCGGGAAACTCTTTTAGAGTCCATTTGTATAGAAGTTTCATAACAAATCAAATAAAACACTTTGTCACTTGCCGTCAAAGAAATTATGCTCCCCGGTACCAGAATGACGCACACCAATCGGTAGTTGACCATTGTAGTAGCACATTGCACAAACAGATCTCTGCCATCTTTGTGAGATCTTAACGTGATTCCTTCCCGCTGCCTTGACTGATCTCCCCCCTCCTGGCCCTCACATAGTTCAGGTCAGCGGCTTATTCGACTAGTCACGTGCCACAAGTAACAGGGAAATTATACCGTCATGCCACACCAACGAGGGTGACCAGTGATGGGGCCAACACACAGAAACAACTTTAGATCGCGACGTAATGTTGTTATTATGAAAGGTTTTGTATATGTTACCGTCTCAGATTCATTGTTTGAAGTAAAAAGGAATTTATTGTATTTGCAATAGTTAAAATATTTTTTTTGAACTTTAGCTTTATAAGTCGTACGGCACCCGCCCAAGCTGAACCGCAGTCTTTAGCGTGATGTGAGTACAGAGTAGTTGAGGATTTTTTGTTTCTTTATAAAGGGTTCCGAATTGTTTTTTGTTGTTTTTTTTAAAGTGACGTTTTTTGAAAATAAAATAGTTATTTTTGGACCAAAGATTATAGGCGTCAATGACCGTCTCAATTCGTTAACACATTTTTTTTTTTTAAATCAGATTTAGCGAAACAAACATGGATTTTACTGACTAGTTTTTATCATAATAGTTACGTATCATATTAATATATCTTCACAGAAATTACTTAATTGATATATTTGACTGAAGATGTTGATCGTTTTATAAAGGTGACAAGTAAAGATGTCTACCTTAGATGATCGTGTTATAAAGGTGACAAGTAAAGATGTCTACCTTACATGTCGAGGTAACTTATTTGAAACAGTCCACAACCCAGTGACGTAGAGAAGGGAGGGGCGCAAGAGGGGCAAATGCCCCGGGTGGCATTTGGCTTGGGGCGACAAATTCCTAGTCGTTGATTAGTTTCTAGCAAAATAAATTTGACAAGAAGGTGGAAATTTCATAGGAAGAAAATAAAAACCAATTATACAAAAAATAAAGAAGCTATCTAAAAGTATGTGGACGAAATTCTTTCAAAACTTCAAACTCCTTATTGGCTATAAAATCTTTTGGTAATAATGCTACAGTACTGAAGAACGAGATGCTTAATTAGATGCTTAATTAGTATGAAAACTTGAAGATGATGTGGTGGTAACTTAGTGGATTTTTCAAATTTGAAATCCACTAGTGCTGTAAAAGCAAAAATTATTATTTCCTGATTCCTATCAATGTTAAACAACAACCAATCGAAAGGTCTGTTTGGCCCATTTTTTAGGGGCCTGGTGGGGGCGGCAAAGTAAGTCCTCGTTTTTAAAAGCTTCAAAACCTTTTTTTTTAAACACTTAAATTTTAATAATATTAAAGAAAAGAGCTGAAAAAGATTGGGGCGAAAGTAGTTTATGAACATGACACTAATATGCTGGTACCTATATCTGATGGAAGTTTGATTTTAACGTAAGTGAACTATTGCGAAAAAATGTTTGAATACTTAAATTGTATATTTTTCCGAAGTATCATTATCTTAATTTTTTATTGTCTTTTGTTTTGCGGCATAAACAAAACATTGAAATAAATTACTTGCCTAATGGAACTAAAACTTGGCACACATAAATTCTAAAGGAGCCACTCATGAATAAGTGCTCAAAATTAACAAAGTTGTTTAAGGAATCTTAAATCGGATTTTAAAAAATAAACTATTAATAAAGAATAAAAAGTTGTTGTAAAAGAAAACAAAACAAATAGGCAAAAAGTTATCGTTAGAATTAGACCACCGCGCCCCTAAGCCACCCACAAGAGTTATCCACATTTTTTTCCTTAGGTAGTGAAAGCGGGAACATTAAAATTCGTTGTTGCAAACAAACTTGTAAAATAATTTACTAAAACATTAACACAAATAAATAAAGTGATTAATAATAAATAAATAAAGGTCATTGCAGATGATTAATAATATTTAAATAGCTTCTGGTAGAGCAGTGGAATATTGTAGAATGTAGAAAAAGAATCTTGATGATATACAATAATAACACATATGTTTAATGTATATGCAGATATCCCCAATGACCCGCTCGTAAGCCGACCCCTGTATATTTTGCACTAGATTAGGTCCAAAAAGAACTTAGAACAAGTATATACGATAATTAAATTAATCGTTGCATCCATACACCCGCTACCTCCTTCACAATTGTGTTGTATTCCATCTTATGTATGTACAAGTATAGTGTGACCTAAAAGATTGTTGGGTTGGTTTTTTTAAAAATAATTTTATCGAATGGGAAACTTAAAGCGTTTCTGATCAAAAAATATTTTTAAAAGAGGATTTTTAATTCTAAGATTGTCAGAGAGCTAAATGGTTAAAAATTTTGCAACCCCTGGAAACCTTGATAAACAATGTAATCGTCTTCAGACATGTATGTTTAACGTCCTTTTAAAATATTCAATGTTTTGTTGTTGTTGTTTTTTTTTGGCATTATAGATTTATTATTGCTGACATTAAAAAAAAGAATGCTATCTATTCATCCTATTATTTTGAGCTTAAATGTTCCCATCGCTATTGTGTTTCGATCTCATGGACAAAACAATTGTAAAAGAATAATCAGTTAAATGAAAAAAAAACTATTGCTACGATTATGTCAATAACAGTATTTACATTTTATGTTATTAAATCCATTTCATCTGAAAGATATTCTGTGTGGCACGGATATATTGTTTTCAATCCTTTGGAAGACATTTCAAATATCTTCATTTAAGTTAAGCTTTGATGACGTCAAATTGACATTTTATCTTCTTTCATCATCATCGATGACGCCATCACGTAGCAGTTATTTGTATAAAATAGATTTACTTCTTTATAAAATATATAAAAAGTTAACATATTGAAATAAAAGCCAGAATGACTAGTCGACTGTAAGTTACAAGTCAGTCTATTATGTGTATGACCTAAATGAATTTACTAATAATTGTTTTGATGAAATTTTGAACGTGTTTTTAAATAATTCATGTTTAAAAATACCATAATATTGAATTACAAATATTAGAAGTATTAATCCACGGCTCCTAAGATAATTTTTTAAAATGTATCAATTTATTAGAAGTAATTACGTTTGAAAACCTTTTAGGACACTAACGCTGGTTAGATGTGACTTAGGAACAGAGATGAAAGAAGGGGAAAAACATATTTCTCTACCAAATACATTGCGTTTTGATCATCTGACATCGAGGTTTTAAGTCTATTTCCAAAGTAAGTAATTATTTTGTACTCTCTACCGAATCAAAGCCTGGGTGGATGAAAGTTACCGAGGATAAAGATTTGAGATCAATATCTTGTATTACAACAAATACTGGGACTCGCCATTAAGGACTTGTGTCTGGGGAACAATACGATCCGAGTGGGATAAGATAATCCGGCGTAGTTTTGTTCATTTCTTGCCTGTAAATGTGGATGAAGACAGACTACATAGAAAAGAAGACAGACTACATAGAAAAGAAGACAGACTACATAGAAAAGAAGACAGACTACATAGAAAAGAAGACAGACTACATTGAAAAGAAGACAGACTACATTGAAAAGAAGACAATATACATAGAAAAGAAGACAATCTACATAGAAAAGAAGACAGACTACATAGAAAAGAAGACAGACTACATAGAAAAGAAGACAGACTACATAGAAATGAAGACAGACTACATAGAAAAGAAGACAGACTACATAGAAAAGAAGACAGACTACATAGAAAAGAAGACAGACTACATAGAAAAGAAGACCTCTGTTGTAGTTTCTAAAATGTGAACAGAAAAATCATTTGGCGAAAATGTCCAATTTCTAAATGTTCAATTATTGAGATCAACAAGTTAATCATATCAATAGTTGAGATTTTCTCATATTACTTTTTTAAAATAATTTATTTTACTGCTGGTAGCACTTCATTTCGTGTAACAATGTTCGTTTAAGATAAGAACAGAACAGCAATGTCCTAATTACTCCAAATTTTATTTTATTTAAATTGTTCACAGCTCTGCGGCACACAAATCTGAATTATTACTCTAAATTGTATTTTTTATAAACATTATGGTATTCACTACATACTGTTTATAATACAATTTGATAAATGCACAGGTTATGTCATAACACGGGCTAAAAACATAACAACATATTAAGGCCAAGCAAATAATGTAGTTTTTAACTTTATTTTTCAAACCAAAAAGAAACCTGATTCTTAATAAATCACAGTAACTGTAAACTTCCATCAGTATTCGAGTTGTTCATGAACAACACAAAACATATTGACATACTCTGTATCTTATATCTCATGTCACAGTTCATTATACCCACCAACAAATAGAGACAATACACAAAACATGAACATACTCTTTCTCATGTAGCTCGTGGCATTTTTCAACATACCCACCAACAAATAGAGACAATACACAAAACATGAACATACTCTATCTCATGTAGCTCGTGGCATTTTTCAACATACCCACCA
>MUZC01000269.1:1337862-1385570 GCA_002072015.1 Radix auricularia | reverse complement strand
CAAATAGAGACAATACACAAAACATGAACATACTCTATCTCATGTAGCTCGTGGCATTTTTCAACATACCCACCACCAAATAGAGACAATACACAAAACATGAACATACTCTATCTCATGTAGCTCGTGGCATTTTTCAATTTACCCACCAACAAATAGAGACAATACACAAAACATGAACATACTCTATCTCATGTAGCTCGTGGCATTTTTCAACATACCCACCAACAAATAGGGACATACATAGAACATAAACATACTGTATCTCATGGACCTAAGGCCACTGTTCATCCTAACCACCAACAAATAGAGAAAATACATAAAACATAAACGTACTTGGTCGCAATGGATTGTGTCCAAATAATATATAAAAAAGACAGTTAAGAAGATGTATGAAAAGAAATTAGATTATGGTGTTTTTAGAAGGGCGTTCGCTATTTATTTTATATCGTAATTAAGTCGGTTCACCAATAAGGCCACTGTATGTAATAGTTGACACCAAACTCCAGATGTTTATATACATTTCTTGAAATAAACAATTTGTACGTAGAGCAAAAAAGGTGGTTATCTTTATTTACAAAAGTTATAGGGGCTATTAGCTGATTTTCAAAGCCGAAATCGTCTATCTTTGCTAAGAGGTTATTGAATTTAAATAATGGCTGATAGACATATATATGATTTACTACATTGTGTTGAGGCTTCAGTGTTCTAGCATTGCACGCTTCTAATTACCTTAGCTTGAACTCCGCTTGAACTACACGGCGCGAGGTAAAAGGGCATATTCAATACATGCAAGATACACAGGGTCAGAGGTCAAGTCTCGCACAATCTTGAATGACTTGTCTTGTCCCAGGCGTACATTCTGAACTCAGCCATCAGTCTCCGGGCATTGAGGCGCTCCCCCACCGCGTATAAGAAACTTGCCCCCCAGATTTGACGTCTGCTTCAAGCCGAGAGCGTGGCTCCGATGCTTCATCTCAATCAGGATGGACAAAAGAGCTGTTTCTATTTCTGGATTTACGAGCATGCTTTCAACGAGAACACGTTCTAACGTATGTGTGTAGGATTATTTTTTTTCTTTGGCTCAGCTTTAAGCTGATTTTGTGTACAAGGATTTTAAATAACTTTACAGACAACCTGCCGTTCATTGATGCCAAAAAAGAAAACTTTATGTTTGAAATGTAAACATGTGTCATTATAGGTCGATGTGGTATACACTCAATAGATAACAATGAGTATCCTTGGATGTCAAACATGTGGAGCAGGATGAGCTCAATGAAAGTTGATGTCTAGTCCTAAGGATTGATGCTAATGTTGGAGCCTATGAAAGTAATATCAAGTAATATTTGAATTCCTTGAAAACTAACGGTTTGATGGTGGTTGACTATAGAATACTTTTGTTTTAGATGTTTACAATGCATCAGCTTATACAGCGTAATGAGCAGTTAGCTGTAGGATAGCACAACATTTATGAGAAGTTGACTATAGGATAGCACAACATTTATGAGAAGTTGACTATAGGATAGAACAACATTTATGGGAAGTTAACAATAGGATAGAACAACATTTATGGGAAGTTAACTATAGGATAGAACAACATTTATGGGAAGTTAACAATAGGATAGAACAACATTTATGGGAAGTTAACTATACGATAACACAGAATGTATGGGAAGTTAACTATAGGATAGCACAACATTCATGGGGCAAGCATTTTACAGAATGTCAGTTGTAATATGAAAAATTGTTAGAGGACTTACTCCTTAAAATCAACTTTATTTCAGTATGTAAAAGGACTTTCAGTTTATTTGATTTTAATTCTGGGATGTAATGATGTCTTATTGTAAACTAGGTATGTAAAAGTTTACCATATGTTTAAAAAAGTATGCAAAAGGTTGTGCGTGTCATTGATAACGCTTCTGGTAAAGAAAGAAAATAATGTTAAATTTTTTGTGTGAGTAATATAATGGGTTTCTGATTGGAGATACAGACACCAGTCAATGTTTGCAGTGAGACGTCACATAAAAATAAGAGAAATATGAGCAATGACTCAAGTTGCGTTCATTACAAGACAAGTTTACGATAATCTACCGAAAAGTTTTCTTGTACCACTTCTTGTAAACAAGAATATAACACTGCAATGAATAGATACCCTGGTGTTCAGATATCTGGTGGGATTGAACCCTAACTGACAGTCAAAATATTCAGATATCTGGTGAAATTGTGTCCTAACTGAGAGTCAAAATATTCAGATATCTGGTGAAATGGTGTCCTAACTGAGAGTCAAAATATTCAGATATCTGGTGAAATTGTGTCCTAACTGAGAGTCAAAATATTCAGATATCTAGCGGAATTGTGTTCTAACTAAGAGTCTAAATGCTCAGATATCTGGCGGGTTTGTGTCCTAACTGATAATCTAAATGTTCAGATGTCCTAACTGATAATCTAAATGTTCAGATATCTGGAGGGATTGTGTTCTGAGAGTCTAAATGTTCAGATATCTGGTGATATTTTGTCCTAACTGAGAATCTTAATGTTCAGATATCTGGCAGTATTGTGTCCTAACTGAGAGTCTCGTTGTCAAGAAATAACCACTACGTTGCCGTCTAGCGCCCAATGTATTAAATCTCTTTATTGCCTGGCATCTAGACAACCCCTCGATGTTTGCCTTACCCCCCCTACTCCCATCAACCAGACCCAAACTCAGCCCCGTCCCCTTACTCCAATACTCTCCTAACCCTCCCACCCTTTCCCAGCAATCTACGCTCATCCCAATCTCCCAGCATCCTCTGCTCCCCTGACCCAGTCCTGAACCTATCCCCCCTCCATCACCTACTCCAGTAACGCCCATCCTTATCATCTCAGTATTGTAATTCAAATTTCCCAGGACGACGATTAAACTGAGCTACAGGTTTCGTGACGCAGATTTCTTTTGAAGAATGCACTTCTGTGGCGAGATATGCTTTGGGCTGATTCCGTAGATCTATAGACATGTTTACCTTTAAACTTTAATCTTTAAGGCTTTGTTATTGTAACAACAACCAAATTTAAAAAAACATTATGCTATTTATTTAAAAGTAATAATGTTTAAATGTTTGAAAGTAGTTATCTCTAATATTATTATGTAAAAAGTATTGCCTGTGGTATCTGATTCCGTATTTGAGTTAACATTATTTTGCTTCTGATAAAACTTTTTTTTTTTTTTTTCTTTGTTTGTTTATTTGTTGTTGTTTTTGTTGTTGTTGTCGTTTTTTTTTCTTTATGTGTGTGTTTTTTAAAAAAGAAATAGTCAATATTTTCTAAATTACTATCATTAACACTCGTTATGTGTTCTACATTGCCTTTTAAGAAGAAAATTACCTTTCAGTACAAGATTGCTTGGCTCTTTCAAATAGTGCATACATCAAACAAAATGATCAAACCAGATGTTATACATTTCCAAGGCCAATGATTTTTTCATACTTTTCATTTAATATTCTCAATCTACTTTCGTTTCTTTAGTGGCTTTCTCTATTTGCATTTAATCGTTTTCTTTGTTTTCATTTTTAAATACATTATCCTTCTCTCTTTATCTTTCTCTGTCTTTCTCTCCATCTCTTTGTCCACCCTCTGTTTCCCACTTTTCTCTCTCCATTTCTCACCCTCTCTCTCTTTCGCTCTTACCTCTCTCTCTCTCTCTCTCTCTCTCAATATATCCCCGCCCAATGCGTGTCAATGAATGTTGCTCACCATTAGCATATCAATCTCTGACTGGCTCCTCCAGAATTAGGAACTTCAAAAAACAAAAAAAATACATCGTTATTTTTCTTGGAAGCTAAACTCCATCCTCTTATCGCATTGAAGCGAAGACGTTAGAAAAATTCCCCAGAGCTACTTGCGTACGTTTCCGCTTGATATAATGCGATAATTACGCGCCCCCATTAACGCTGATTTTCTGCCTTAGCGCTAAAACCCAAGAACATAATATCTATGTGTTCTTACACTCTAGCAATGTTTTATACGTAATCCCTTTGGCTATAATGTGTCAGATAACTGGTTCAAATTTATCAAAGATTTACTGATGACTGCGCGAGAGAAACAATTAGCTTCGCCCTTGTCTTTAAAGTGCATGGTGTAGATTTTTGGAGAGCTTGCACGAGAGGCAATCTTAGTCTATTATATGAATGAATGTCGTAAATATAACAACCATTCAGAATAAAAGTAGGAAATAATACTTGACATTGAATGTTTTGGTTTATAAAAATATTAAATAAACTAGTTACTAATTGGTTTCTAAATATATAAAAAAAAAACTTCCTCTATTTCAAAGTGATATCACAAACCCTAGAAATAATCTCATGTCAAGAAAGGCACTTACAAAATATAGACATTATAATTATATCTACAGAATGGGACTTCATTAAGCTTTTTAATAATATATCATATAGAATGGGATTGCATAAAGCTTTTTAATCTAAAATTCTGACTGCTACTATATATATGTCTTGTGTCTAATTGTTGTTATTACTATTATTTGTGTTAGTTCATAAATAAAGCTTAAATTTATTGTCTTCTTACACAAATAGTTTGTGTAATTTGTTTTTTAATTAGATCTATTTTGTTTCCAATTAATCAAAGTAAACACCTTTCTTTAAAAGAATATCCCGTCAGCATCAGTTTTAAAAAATAATTCTTCTCTATAGTTATTTTAAGGTAGACGAAACAACTTCGTCTGTTCTTTTCTTTCAAGTTAAATTAATCTCTAAAATAACATTTTTTAAGCAAATGAAATTAGTATTGTTAAGAAGAGTAAAAAAAAAATTTAAAAATATTTTTTTTTTAAAGAATGAATCCAATTGAGAATAGTCAGCAACGACACCAAAAAAAAACAGAGCTTAGTAATGAACGATATTAAGGGAAGTTTATACTTTACAAACACATTTTTTCACTCATATATATATATATTCAGAAAGCAAAATATTTAGTGAAACACTAAAATGAAATTCAAAAATCCTTGACTGCCTAATGAGATTTTTACGGTTTCAGGAAATCATAAGTTTAAAAATAACACTCTACACTTGCTTATTGCGTGTTTTATTTAAGATTTTAAGAAATCTAATGCTTAAAATTAGCAATCTGTCCCATGCCTGTCGTGAGAGCTTTAGATAAGTGACCACGATAGTCCATCGAGAAAATACCGAAAACTATCTGAAGTTCTGTCGCGACGAGAGACAACGTGACACAACGTGACAGAACGAGAAAGTCGTTCAGATTTTGCCGGTAGCCTCGAACCCCCGACGCACTTTAGAGAGCACTTTGGGGCACCGGTTGACTCCAGTGAAAACTGTTTGATCAAATCATTGACTCGCGGCTGGATGCAATAAATATCGATCACTTTTTAATTTACAGTTTCTATACGTGGAGAAACAATATTCTTCTAGGGTTGGTTTTTTAAAATATTTTTTTAAGGAACAGCTTTTGTGCTGTTGTGGCTCATGTGGCTTTTGAGTGTGGAATTGGGTGGACTTCATGAACGTAAGTTTAGAGGAAGGCTTTAAAAAATGTTCATTCAGAGATGTTGAAGTTTATAAGCGAAATAACAATAGCTAATAAATCAAATAAATATGTTGATACTAAACTTTTGTTTCTGAAGTCATGAGTCCATAAATCTTTATTTGGTATGTCAAATTATAATTTAAAACTTTTTTTCTCTTGAAAAATAGTAAAGACACAAAAACACATAAATAAATTAATAAACGACGTTTTAGCTTATCTAACTACGCGTTTTGGGTTCACCAACACATAAGATGCGAGTTTTGAATAGGGTTCTATGATTCTACTTGACCGAATAACCAATGTACTTTTGAATAATTTTTTAAAAAGTTGTTTAGAGTTTAATCATGAATACGAATCAAATAAGATGAAATCAGTTCAGTCTATCGACATTAAGCCACGGGTGTACAGAATGGTGGGATCTGTGCTGAATATAAATACCTCTAGGAATGTCAGTCATTCCAAATACGATTATTGACAGAAAGAAGAAATGTGTGGAAAAGTTTTCAACTTAAAAGTACATGGGCGTAATGACTTGGATAGTTATTGAACTATGTACTGCTACAAGGGTATTTCTCGAGAACTATTATTATTGAACTTTGTACTTGTAGGATAAACTCGCGAATAAAAGGAATAAATCGTTGCAATAACAAAAACCGTCCAAGTACCAATAAACAATGTTCGATGAATCGGGAAAAAATTAATCTATTAATCGATTATATTTATTAATTATATTATATATAACTCACAAATTATTTCGCGATTCATTATTTCGCGCAATCGGCTAAGTCACTGTAATTCCATGGCTCCAAAATTTTGTGACGTAACACAGCTATGTAACAAAAGTGGTGGAAAAAAATTTGTAAGTATGCACGTCAAAATAAATAATAATAATAAACGGGAAAATATGTGGGTGTAAGTAAAAATATATAGTCTATATAAAATGATTAATGAAATTGAAAAAGAATATTCTCATTATTTTCTTAAATTTTAATCGATCAAAATTTGTAACGATTAGTCGATTAATAATTAATATCCGCAACCTTAATATATATATTATATATATACATGTATATATATCTATATATATATATTTGGGCTGCGATTTCTCGATTAATCGGTAAACAAAGGTTTCTATTAAAATTATTTTAATCCATAAAATTAGGGCTGTTATCGTTTAATTTAAATTTAATCGTTAACTTTTGAAAAATTACCGAATAATTAATCGATAATTTTGAGTAAGCAAAAATTATTTTGTATGACGTTATGAAACTGAAAATTTCAAGGGAAGTAACAAAAACAGGCAATTAACATTTTTTAAATATTAATTATAAGAGCTTATTTTAACGTTTTCACTTATAGAATCTGTCTCCTTAAATAAATATGTTTGAATGTTAAAAAAGCAAACTATTGCTAATTATTAATAATTTATTAATAAATAGGAAAAATTATTTTAAACAACCTCTTAAATTTAATTGCTATTTTATCGATTAAAATAATTTTAATCCATAAAAAATTTTTACCGATTAATCGAGNATATATATATATATATATATATATATATACTGTAAAATTATTGTCCGATAAACAAAAGATATGCTCAGTTTATGAACATTCAAAGATTTCATGAAGACAAAAGCTCCAGATTCCAAAAAATTTCACTCCAATCTAAAAGTTAATTTAAAAGATTATTATATTTTTTTATTCATCCTTTAAAATCGAAACTGAAGAAATGAGCGTGTCTGAAAGATGTTCACGGACGTCATGACTGGTTGTAACAAGTAAATCAATAACTTTCCTCAATAAAACATTTGCTGGGGATTAAGGGAGATTTGACGTCACTTCCTGAATTTGACACAGCCCCGCATGTCTCCCCGCGGGTGTTCCCGCCCCCCTCCCTTCCCCAAGCTACGTATCGGTAGTTATTAGTCGATGTTCATATTCGATGGCCTACATGTTTCCTGGGACGCTCTTTAGGGACCGCTGATGTAATGAAAAACTAAAAATACTTTTTTTTAGCATTTATTTTTTAAAGTTTTTTTTAAATTAGTTATCATGTAAATAAAAGATTTGTAGCATAATGATCCTTAATAACTGCCACAATTACTCTTAAGACATGACTGTTCGAAAATGTTGTTCAAAACCAAACAAGAACTTAAACGCTAGCAAATGGTGTCAGAATAGCATGTAAAATACATTCTGTTACACCTGAATGCGTTGGTGACATAAAAAAAATTGTCTACCATCATTTCTATAGCCTCATGAAAATGTTAAGAGTTCGATGTGCAGAACATGTGTTTATAGTAGTACATTAATAGAACATGACATAATATACTATACACTTATTAAGAAATATAATAATATGACGATACACTTAATAAGATATGTTATGAAATACGGCAAAATTGTAGTACATGAGATAGCATTCGGTACACATATTAGGGCATTACCGATGATACGCTATATGCTGGGTATATCATGTCTGATAGTGTAAGCAGGACTTGCTGTAAGAGTTAAGAGAGGCGTTGAAAGTAGGGCGTGATGTAAGAGTTAAGAGAGGCATTAAAAGAGAGGACTTGCTGTAAGGGTTAAGAGAAGTGTTGAATGTAGGACGTGTTGTAAGAGTTAAGAGAAGGGTTGATTGTAGGACATGATGTAAGAGTTTTGAGAAGGGTTGATTGCAGGACATGATGTAAGAGTTAAGAGAAGGGTTGATTGTAGGACATGATGTAAGAGTTTTGAGAAGGGTTGATTGTAGGACATGATGTAAGAGTTAAGAGAAGGGTTGAATGTAGGACATGATGTAAGAGTTAAGAGAAGTGTTTAATGTAGGACATGATGTAAGAGTTAAGAGAAGGGTTGAATGTAGGACCTGCTCTAAGAGTTCAGAGAAGGGTTGAAGGTTGTTCAGAAAAATCATCTTCGATTCTCATTGAAGCTATTTTGAGTGTTACGCTACGAGTATTTTAGGGGAAAAAAATTATATCCATGGGCCAATTTCGCAGCACAAAGACTCCTTGTATTCTGAAACAAAATGAACGGCTGCTTTTAAAAATAAAAATAAAAAAACTCCAAAGAAAAAAGCCGGCACTTCTCCGTCCCCTCCGACCCTCCCCACCATACGATAGCTGCCGCAACTGTTAACTACACAAGGATATACATACAAATATATCTGAGTAGGCGTCTTTAGTCGAATTAACGACTTTGGAAATAATACGTCTGATTTCTTATAAAGTGTTTAATATCAAATGATTAGCAAGCCGCTTTGTATATAAATTCAGTAATGTTATTATTTTTAAAAAATTTTTTATATGAAATGCATTATTTTAATTAAGGAATGTTGGCACTTTTTAAATTCACTATTTAATGCAATCAATTTCAGACGAGTATGTAGTTTTTTTTCTCCCTTTGTCAGCATGCTTCCAGCCATTAATTAAACTAACCTTTACTCCTAAATTACCCACTGTTGGAGTCACATAGGTGTGGTCGAGAGCCGCGTGCCATTCGCGAGTACACACATAGAGAGACGGGTGGGTACTAATTATCAAACCCTACAGTGGGCGAGGCGCTGACGAGTGATGAAATATTTACAACTCAACGAACCGGCCCCTTGAAACATGCAAGCTCTTATCGCAGTCGTATTATGTAGTGGGAGACCTCAAAAGTCCTGCCTGCAGTTTTTAAAAAATTCCCAATGAGTATAATTAAATATTTTTTTCCTAATACCAAAAGTTTCCATTCCATTCCAACAGTATCCTATTTTGACTTATTGCATTTTCTGATTTTAACAATCTTATCGCCCTAGACAACAGCCATGTCAGACAGGAAGTCGGACAGTTGAAACGACTTTTAATTAAACTCCTATGATTAAACAGGAGATCGAATTATAATGAAAAATGGAAACCAAATGATGAAATAAACTGAGTTCTGCTTGTTGACCACACATGACGTAGGTCGTAGGTAAAAATATCTCACGGTAAAAAAAAAATGACCTACTTCTCTCATAAGCAGCCTTTGTGGGATTAGTGCTAGCACAACTATGAATTAACCACTCATGGCAACCCCCTAAGTCGGTCTATGAATTAACTATTCATGTTAGCTCTTTAACTGGCAGCATAAATTAACTATTTCGTACTGTCTTTAGATCACGATTACATTAGTCTTATCTTTGTTTCGTTTTTCTAAATGATTTCAAGACGATATATATATATATTTGATTAATCGCTCTATTAAATTTTTGAATTATTTAGCAAACAGTAAAATATCTGTTAATACAACCATTAACAATATTTTTTTTATTTTTTTAATTTAATGTCAGCGACAGAAAAATATCTTTAAATGTTCAATAATCTGTTCGGGTTTTTTTTTTTACTACTTATAAGTCTTTTCAAAATAGATGTTTCCTCTAGAAGTAGAAATATTACAAATCTAATAGATGTCTCCTATAGAAGCAGAAATATTACAAATCAAAACAGATGTTTCCTATAGAAGTAGAAATATTACAAATCTAATAGATGTCTCCTATAGAAGCAGGCATAATACAAATCTAATAGATGTCTCCTATAAAAGCAGAAATATTACAAATCTATTAGATGTCTCATATAGAAGCAGAAATATTACAATTCTAATAGATGTCTCCTATAGAAGCAGAAATATTACAAATCTAATAGATGTCTCCTATAGAAGCAGAAATATTACAAATCTAATAGATGTCTCCTATAGAAGCAGACATATTACAAATCTAAAAATACTAATGTAATCCAGTCGGAGACAGCCAATGTCTTCTCACTTCTACCCGGCGGCGGGGCGTCACCGTGGACCAATAAAACTGACAGGGACGTCGAGTTCCACTTGTCTGGTGTTTGCGTCACATGAAAAAACAAATTTAATACTAAACGCTCCTCTGATGACGTCAGGGCCCTCGCCCAGTGGCTCTCGTGTCAGCCTCGTCCCATTGCCCGTATCTCACATCAGGCTTCTCGCCCCTGTCACACCTGACATTGTCAATCTAAATATATTAAAAGACCCATGCTGTGAGAGGACACTCAAAATGGTTATTACTTTCTATTATTATTTGCAATCTAATTTACTATCGTGGATATTTTTTTTTTCGTTTCTGTTTCAACGAAATCGTTTAAAAAACAAAATATTGTTTAAATAAATCGTTATTGTAATTGTTTATTCACTTGGGGGTCCGTGGGGAACTTTTTTACAACGAAAGAGTCAGTGGGTAAAAAAAGTTTGGGAACCATTTATCTAGCTCAAGAGAATTCCACAGTACAGTATTTTTTCGTATCTTAAGTGCTATGATCTCTCCAATTTCTCATGCTTTCAACACCACTGAACTGACAGAACAGACGATACCATCACACAAACTCTATTTTTTGGTTCAATAAGCACATTTTGATAAGTTTGACATCAAAATATTTTATTTTTTATGTATATTCATTCGTAACTCTATTTGCACTTTAAAAAAAAAATTTAATTATGCACCAAAAATAACTTTGCTGGAACGTCCGCATAATATTGTTCAATATGAAAATGATATTTAATTTTTCTCTCAATGTCTCTAGAATTTCTGATTGTTTACTATGCGGCTTTCAGCCAAAAAGGACAATAGCACATACAAAAACTATTTCAGCTGAAATGTATTTATTTGGAAAACTTCCAACATTTTTTTTATTGTTAATACACCAGTTAGTAAATAGTCGACCTTTGCTCTATTACCTAATGCAGGGGTCTCCAAACTACGGCCCCGAGGCCCTTTCATCCGGCCCCTGGAGACTTTTTAATCTCCAAAAGAATGATTATATTTTTACTTTTTACCAATTGTTTACCACATATTTAGTAGCTGAGGGGGGGTAGTAGTCGCCCCCAAACTGCTGTTTGACCTTTAATGCGGCAGAAAAGGTTGGAGACGTCTCATTTAATGCATCAGTTCGTAGCTTGAGATCCTAGAATCCTAGTTTTAAGAAATTAAAAGTGAAATATTTCAAGAAACAAACTTTTGTATACGTTTTATCAAGCAAATTAAAGCATCAGTTGTTTTTTTCCCCAGATGAGCATACGACTCAAATAAGATTCAGGTCGTTGGCCTTTTTTGTGTTAATTATGTTGAATGTGTACGCTTTTAAAAACTATAAGTTGATTTAATTGAATTAATAGGTTACACAATTATTGCAAATCTTGAAATCCAATGTAAACCACTTTGAATGTCAACCCATCTTACACAAACTTTACACATAAACCTCACTGTTATATTAGCTCTATACCGATGACATCACTTAATATTTTATTCTGAATTCATTAAACTATCAAAATGACACAGTCGTGAAACATAAATAACGTTAAACACTGGATTATCACAATTATATATTAAATATATTCCAATTAATTTTTTTAGAAGTTATATTAAATATCAACATGTTGTTTTCGTTATGGCTAATCATAACGACACAAATCAAATAATTTAATCCGTAGGTGAAAATTGAACATTGGATGATAAAGTAGACAATTAAGTGAAACTATCGCACACAATGAAGTTATGTCGATTTTTCTAAGTTCACAATATCGTGCAATTGCTATACACATAAGATTCATATAAAAAGTTGAATTGTTTGTATCAGCCAGACAACATTTGCACTAATAACAAGATGTGGTATCAATGGTATTTCATTCATACGTTATCGTAAACCCAATGACTTTATTTCATTATCCGGAGATTCGTTTATTCTTCTTATAAGTTGGATAACAAATAGCCTGTCACCATGTGACTAGTTTAGCAGATGTTTATGGCTTGTATGCAAATTTTAGTACTAGGCGTACACTTATTTTTATAACGCGTTTATTGAATAATTATATCGATTACACCTTTAATACCACGTGACGTGGTGATTTAATTCAATTACAAAGTATTCGGTGGTACTATTCGGTCAATGACGACATAAAAATAAAACAAGCAAGCGCCTAAATGGTGAGGAAGAGATTTATTAGGACTAATGTGTCAAATTAAGACGTGTTTTTTTATGTGATGTGTCGAATAAAAACATTGAACAAGGGTTTCAAGGTGAGGTGTGTCATTAACTTGATATGTCATATTAAGATGTGTCATTTATTCATTTGTTCTAATTAGCAAAAGCGATTCATTCATTCAATACGCTACATTAGCACTTGACATTTCTTCAAATTGCCAAAGTTTAATTTAAGAAGTGCATTTTATTCTATATTAGAGATTAATCATTAAAATTAAGCATGTAATTTATTCCAAATGCCACATTTACAAATTCTAAGTTCTTTCAAAAAGACAAATCTAGCACAACTGCTGTAGGCTATGACACTTGCTGTAGGCTGTGACACTTGCTGTAGGTTGTGACACATGCTGTAGGCTGCAACACTTGCTGTAGACTGCGACACTTGCTGTAGGCTGTGACACTTGCTGTAGACTGCGACACTTGCTGTAGGCTGTGACACTTGCTGTAGACTGCGACACTGCTGTAGGCTGTGACACTTGCTGTAGACTGCGACACTTGCTGTAGGCTGTGACACTTGCTGTAGACTGTGACACTGCTGTAGGCTGTGACACTTGCTGTAGACTGTGACACTTGCTGTAGGCTGAAACACTTGCTGTAGGCTGCGACACTTGCTGTAGGCTGCGACACTTGCTGTAGGCTGAAACACTTGCTGTAGGCTTCGACACTTGTTTTAGAAAGAGCGCATTCAAACGAACATTTTCCACAAAAGCACAAATGAAAAGAAAATTCCATACCAGATAAAATAAATAATATATAAAATAGTGATATATAAACAATGAATTTCATCTGTCATCTGACATCAGACATACCTGATGAAAAACATTAATTTGCGATGTACTATAATAAACTGACAAAAGTATTATCATTTGTCTTTAAAAAATATTCGTAGCCTATAGAGCTTTCAGCTTACAGTTAACAACGGAAAAATCTTTAGGAACCGATTTCAAATACACTCCTTTGATAACCATGAAAGAAAAAAAAAGCAACAAACTATTCCTGTCAAATGTCGTGAGAAAAAAACACCGTTAACAGTGTTGAGGATTAAAGACAAGAACTAAATACTTGCTATTGAACTGAAAGTTTGTTTGAAAAATATAATTTAAAAAAAAAACAAAAAAAAAATATTCTTATTAGACTATTAATTACAACAAAAAATAATGCATAGGATCATAAACGATTTAGAACTTTCTCTCCCCTTGTATTTCTCAGTAAGCCGCAAACCATTTAGCACATATCTGCTGTTTCTTACAATGAACTGACCGAAAAATAAAACCTGCAGCTTTACGCGTTATACATTTTTTTTTCTCTTTTCCCCCAATCAAATGGAAAGCTCAAAATTTCCTTGGCCACAATGATCCCACAATTTAACACCGACGTTTAGCACAGGCAACTTTTAAGTTATTGCCTTGGGGTAAAAAGAAAAAAAAAGTTTTCTAATTAAACCGGGAGTGTAGTAAGAGGCTATAAAAAGACAATTCATTATCGACTGCAATTTAGTTTTTTTTCCACCTTGGCAATTTGTTCTTTCTTTTTTTTTTCATTTCTTTCCTTCCTCTTCTTCTTTTTTCTTCTTTTTTTTCCCCCGGATTCAAGTAAAAATCTCGAGGTGATTAAATTATTTCTGCACCGCTCTTCCGTCCGATGACGTCATCTCCAAACCAAATCTCGGTATATGCATATGCCGACAATCACGGATTAGAAAAGTGTTTTGTATTTGAATAATTCTATCGGAACTTTCGCAGTGGCGTGCCTGCCAAAAGAAGCATTTAGAACTTCATCACATCTCTTTCTAATTCAAAACATTTCAACAAAATATAGGAGGATGTTGTTGTTTTTTTTTAAAATAATTTTTAAACATATACATAATGAAAACAATAGCACCCTAAACATAATTAAATGTAATAATAAATTTAAAAAAAAACTAAATTGAACTCCCCTGTTTATAAAGAAAATATTTTTTACCCTTAAACCAGCTACCCTATATGTACTGCACTAAACCGAGTATTCTATATGTTGCTTTATATGAACACTGAACCTCATTTTTTAAAGTACTTTTTAAAAAGTGTTTAAAGCAGCATATTCCCTCGGGATTGTATGACAAAAGGTTTGGTTATAAACCCAAATTTTATTTTTTTAAATGTAACAGAGACGCATCTCGGTAAATCCACGGCATAAAATGTTTAGAGTCACATAATCAGTAACATGATTCCTTTTATGATCATTGAATGAGCGACATTAGACAAGCAATAGCTACTCACGTTCTCTTGTTACCCATTAATGAATAAGAAATTCGTTGTTGAGCAATGCCTAGGAATTAAGTCTATAAAGTTCTTCTGGATGGATATTGCATTTCTTTTTTTTTTGTTCTTTTAAATAATTGTAATGTTGCGTCTGAATATATTAGTTTCATCAACTATTTTTATTTTAAAATGTTTCCATTAAGATCAGATTTGTTATGTTAGTAGATCACGTACATTTTAACGTTAGAAAGGTTAGTAAGTCAAGAATATTTGCCATATATTTTATTCTGACTTTATTTAATGGCTCAAAGATCTTATCTTATCTGTGACAGACGTTCTTTCTATACAGTAGATTATTGCGTCCTTCACTTATCTAGTGTTTGTGTGTAGAGCTGCACTCTTAAAAGAATTTTAAATGTAGAAAAAGTTTTGGTTTTCCGGGTTTCTTCATTTAATCGATTCAACGCCCGATTTCCGGACAGAAATAATGAGAATTTTTATGTGTATACTTCCTTAAATACGGGATAAGAAATGAGTTTTTTTTTTTATCCGTATGTCTATCTGGGGTATGTATTAAGTTATCTTTGTGTTGTTTTTCTAAATTTTTATTTAAAAAATGCTTTATGTATAATTTTTATTTTACTCTTGGTTCTTCTATCCTCTAGTGTTTCAAGGTTTAACGATTTAACTCAGGGGTTCGAAACTTGTGGCCATAAGGGCTTCTGCGGAAGTGGGCACAAAAATGTGCGGCCGTGGAAATCTGTGAAAAAACTCGAGGACAAAAAGATCTGCTGGAGACATGGAAAGTAGCTGTGGAGTATCCCAAGCTTCGCACAATGGCAAGAAACATTCTAGTGCTGTTTGGAAGCACTTACATCTGCAAAGCGTCATTTTCACGAATAAATATCTCAAGAAACAAATATCGAACCCGACTTGTAGACAGCACTCTGGCGTCAGGAATACGACTGATGATCTCCAACGAGTGCCCTGACTTTGCACGACTCTAGACAATTATCCCAGAGCAAGGCAGACACTAATTTCTGGACAGTGTTAGTGAAGCAGCTTATCACTTATTTAATTATTGTGTTGTCTCTGTAATAATTCAACTTTAAAATATACTCATACTATACGTGTGTGACATGATGTTCGGTTTACATAACATTGGTCAATGAATTAGAAATGTAAGATAATATCAATGGAAATGTCTTTGTTTGTAAGTACATCATTATTATCTCGTGTTGATTATTTCGTGAGGTAAATTTTTATTAGAAACCGTTTTGTTTTCCATTGAAAGATTTTATGCGTTCGTTGAGAAAGTAATTTTTTTTATGCGTCCGGTAATTGCCCAAACGCTACGCAATCCCTCAAATAACTAATAGTGTTATAATAATAATAATAATAATAATAATAATAATAATAATAAAATTATAATTTATATAGCGCTGTATCCCAGCCAGGAGCCAGGCTCACAGCGCTTTACTTGGAGATAACACTACATATATTAATTAAATAACATTCATATCATACTAACTACATAAATGACAATACATAGTACATCAGCCACGCCAATCACTAAAAGAAATGCTGTTTCATTAATTTTCTAAATACAGTTTGAAAAGATGTGTTTTACGGGCTTGAAAATTTCAAGCACGAAAATGTGTATATATTGAGATGTGATTGAAGGAAAAATTCTAACGATAACATAAAATGGTATTAAATCTTAGAATCGCAATCCTGGTAACTCAACATAAGCAGACATGAACAACAATACATTTTTTATTGAACAGTTTAAAACGTATAGTCAACTATAGTATAGTATTAAAGAGATATGACATGATCAATCATTAAAATTCTAAGAATACTGTATATATATTTTTTTAGCTTTCATTACAATTTTTTTTTTAATTCCAACTGTCTATTAGCCATAAGGATGTGCAACTAATGTTTTATTTAAATCAGCCGCGATGTTTTCCGGTCATTTTTAAACATTCAAACTACAAATAATTTATGTAAGATTTCATTGAAAATTGAAACGAAATGACAATACAAACAAAGGTCGGTTTAACCCTTGTTGCACCAAATCACCTTGATTGCAATGGTTGCCAACGACATGTCACAGCCTGATTATAGGGAGTGGGTATGACGGGGGTCGGGGGTGCATGCCCCTCTCCATTGTATGCCAGCCGTTAGCCATTCTTTAATTGACTCTCTACAATACAAACGAACTCAACCTCAGACACGTCGAGAAGAAGATGGGCGCGGTCAACAAGGAATAAATGACCACGTCAAGAGTCTTGTACTGGACATTGTCCCTCGTGCATGGGCAATCAAATCCCCAGCAGGCAGGGGCGTAACTTTGACATGCTCGTTAGTGAGGTCGATGCATTATTGAGTGCCGTCACCCCAGCACCTTCATGCGAGCATCGCCATGTAGAAATACATCATAACGGCCAAAATGTTTGTTTTTTTGTTTTTTTGGCATCAGTACATGAGAAATTAACATGCTTTTTTTCTCTATTTCTTCTGAGTTGTTTTATTAACGCTTGGAGACCTCCGGCAGATTGTTGCATGGCATTTTCCAACATTATGTAAAGATTCAATTAACAGAGATGAATACATATAAATTATTGTATTGTTTCTAATAAATTGCCCAATTGCTATTTAAAAAAATATTTTTAAAAAGCTGTACATTTAAAAATCTATTTGTAATATAATGTATACAAAATAAGTGGGGTTTCAGTTTGAATATTAATCTTTTGCTTTCTCCGCTGGGTCATTTCGGTGCAAGTATTGATTAACAACATCAAATATATGAAATCAATCAACTTATAATTGCCTCAGATATATTTCAGAACCTAAATAAATTAAACACGAACTCGTTTTCGGTGGAGGCTCAATTCCTGGTACCCTATATGCCAATAACTGATAAGTGGTATGAAAAAACGCGGTTCAAATAATTGCTAGATGTACGTCTTGGTACGATCAGTCAATACAGACTAACGTTTTGGCTAAATTGGTGTTTGGTAGACATCAAAGCAACACCAAAACATGGCGAGGGTTGAATCAGGTACAGTTACACGATATTTATCTTAGGCTTATCATGACTCCTCGCCTGCACCGACTTGGGAGTCAGCACAATGTGACCGGCGTCTATAAATAGCTCTGGTCTGATGGCCGCCATTCATCGTGACGCTTCCTGCTCGTTCGTTGTCGGCCATTGTAGCCATGGCGTCCAAGACTTGCTGGCTGACCAAGTTTATTTGATGATCATCATGTCAGATATGGAATCAATATCACACGAACGTCGTGCCGAGGTTATTTCAGAAAACAGAGAGACTAAACAATACTGTCATGTAGTTCTTAGCTCAGGTCAGGTTTAATCTACTAATTGTTTCTGAGGCTGTATCCATGTCCTATCTATATATCTAACTATCCATCCATCCATCCACCCACTAATCCATCTATCTAGTTACTTACCTAACTACCTACCTACATTTCTATCTTTCTTAATAGTATCTATCTATCTTTCTATCTATCTATCTATCTGTCTATCTATCTATCTATCTATCTATCTATCTATCTATCTATCTATCATCTATCTATCTATCTATCTATTTACCTGTATATATCTATCTATATATGTATCTATCCATTGGTCTGTCCTTTTGTCTGTATGGAACAAGTTCAAACTTGGTGATTGTTGTTTTTTTTCTGTCACCGGCATCTACCTATCAGTTTTTGAGATGCACTGACGTGTGTCGTTTCCATTATCTCTCTTTCAAGACAAACAAAAAATGATGTTAGAGGAAACAAACACAATTCCGGTGTGTATGCCTTATCACTGAATCAGAATCTTGTACTCTCTAAGGTAAAAAAAAACAAAAATGTCGGCCATATGCTTGATTAGTTGATATCATCTTAGGGAATAAATGCGTGCAACGACTAAAAAAACATTTAAAACTCTAAAAAGAATGCGGGACTAGACACTAACCATAGATAAACGTAGGATGCAATAACCTTCTGTAGAGAAGTAGCGTCTGTAACAGAACATATAAGAACAGAAGAGAACATGTCATGCAAATAATTTTGACACTTAAACCTACTTTGGACGATGATAACTGAGAATGAAAAATTGGAATTTGAGTATATTGAGAAAACGTATATTCCTAGTCATAAACATTTTCAACTCATTACATATCATCAATGGTCATGATTAAATTAATTTAAATTTTATTAAAGCAAAAATTGTTTAAAAGGGTTAATGGAATTCTATTTAACACACGACGTTAATATTAAATTTGACTAATGACAATGCAAAGCTTCCCATTACAAATATCATTTTGTCATTTGATATTTGGATCATATATGTTTGGTTATAAGTTGGCGGCCAATAATATTTAATTCTATCTCCTTTTGTCTGGGACCCGTTAAACCAGCTAGTCTCCAATTTAGTCTGAGACCCGTTAGACCAACTAGTCTCCACTTTTGTCTGAGACCCGTGAGACCAGCTAGTCTCCCCTTTTGTCTGGGTCCTGTTAGACCACCTAGTCTCCCCTTTTGTCTGGGACCTGTTAGACCAGCTAGTCTCCCCTTTTTGTCTGGGTCCTGTTAGACCACCTAGTCTCCCCTTTTAGACCGAGGTCCTATAGCGACAAGAATCTAATGTTATTAGCGATAAAACCCATCACTGGTCTCCTTAATGAAGATAATTATTTAATTCTTCTAATCTGGAAAACGGTTCGAGGTATGGGGTGAGCGTCACCAATAATTCAGCACCTGGGAAGGGGACCTGGCTAAGACGGTCCAGTTTTCCAACTCGACACCCTGACTAAGACGGACACATGGAGATGGACGTTCCGGAAAAAAAAAACGTTTGGTATAATTAAAGACGTTTAAAGTGTTATTCGTAGCACGAAGGTCCTTGCTACCATAGGTAACGCGTTATAAACAAATCAAAAGATACCTATATAGAAGGACATACGAACCAAAACGTGTGCAAAGTCAATTAATACTTTTCTTAAAACACCTTAAAACTAGTGTTCATATAAAAAAATTATTAATTTACATTTTTAATAAAGAAAAACTTCCAGAAGAGTCCACAAAACAAAAAGGGGAGCCAAATACGGCATCCTTTCAAATTTTAAAAAAAAAATACAAACCAATCATTTGGTAAAAGTTTTTGTCATTAAAATAAGAGCCTGGAAGATTATTGTTGAAGTTTTTGAAATATTAAATCAAGGAATTTTTTACAGTGGTTTGGACAGAAATCCTTACTCAACGTAACAATAGAATGGATAAAAAGATATCACAATAGTATTCGTGTTGTGAACAGTATCGATACATGGATTAACGATGCCTAAGAGTTCGATCTTTTGATCTCCGGACATATTACAAGTCTTACAAAGCCTATGAAAATTTATAACCTAACAATCATACGTCTAAAAAAAGATATTTTATCCTTAGTGTCGCGTATAGGAGTCCTATATCGATTACATTTCCATGGTGATGTTATGAAGACGTAAGATAAATCGATCTAGAATCGACTTCTTTACAATGTATATGAAAATGCAGTATCGATTGTGAGGTGTCGTAAAGTGTGAGATATCGTTGGCAGACAGGGCGCATTGAAAGTTCTAGAAATTCATCTTTAAACAAAGATTGCGATGTGAATTTATTTCTTTGTCGGTAGTCAACGCGCAGTGTCATTTGGAGTGCTCGACACTATGGGAGCTACGTCACCAACCTAGTGCATTGATATTTATAGAATGGATTTTGCATTTACGTTTTCAAACAAAATGTTGAGCCACACTTGCTGCGAAGGAATGTGAAGCTGTTAAATTCAATTTTTAAAAAAATATAAAGAACAATACTTAGCTAACTAAAATTTGAAGAAGTCAATTCAATAGAAAATAACGAACAATACCTAGCTAACAGAAATACCTCTTTAAATAAAAACTATTGAGGTACAGACGAAATATTTTTACTGCCGCTAGAGAAAAGACGCCAGAATAAACGTGAACATAAATTTTCAATTGAGTTGTCAGTCATTTTTGTTATCCTTGTTAAATTCAATTCATTACTTTGGTATTAATTTTGACGTAGCGATTCGCTTTGAATACATTTTTTAAAATTTCTTCTTCATGCAAAAAATCCAAAATTGTTTTTTTTTTAATATAAAATCTTATCATTTTTAAAATTGAACAAATCACAAATGCTCAAAAGTTTTAATAATTGCGGCTAAATTAGGACTTTTTTTTCCTGTGACATCTCTTCATGTGACAAGAAAATATTCACGCTAGCGTAGTCTATATGAAATGGAATGAAAAAAAATAATAACATCGAATGTAAAAAGTCTTCAGTTCTGTTCTAATTTTTAAAATCCTTTATATTATATTAACTTTTGGTGTCTGTGCCGTGCGTGCCGAAAAAACGTTGGATTGATTTTTAAACCACTTCCTCTTAAACTAGCGAGCTCAAATTTTGCAGGCAGACTCATGCCAATAACAAAAATAATGTATCAAAATTTCAGATAAATCGAATAAACAGTATTTGAATTATTTAAATTTTAAATTATTTTATTTATCTATATGTATCACGTTAAAATTTTAGAGTATTGTGCTTATCATGTTCAAAAAAACAACAAATTACACAGACTATTTGTGTAAGGAAACAATAAATTAAAGCTTTATTATCAACTAATACAAATAATGGTAGACGTTTCGGCTCATGCCTTCATCAGTACAAAAACAATAACATGTACTTACATATATATTAAAATTAAAACATATTAAAGTCTATGTGATAAAATGAAAAGAAATGAAAGACAAAAATAAACACGGACATAGAATATAAGAAAAAGGAGGAAGTTGAAGTATCTAAAGTAACAGTGAAAACCACAACGGGAAAACGATTTTGCAGTCAGGTAAAATTGTGGATTTGGTTAATTCCATATGGAGCCAACGTACCAAATCGTTTTATGAGTCTATTTTCCATGTGGACTCTATCATGGGTATTGGTTGCATATAGAATACCAGTAACTACAATATCCAAAATGCCATCGTGGTCAACACTGTTAAAGTGTTTAGACACAGGACACTGAACCTGTTTATTTATATTGTACAGGTGTTCTCTAAACCGATCTCCAAGACGACGACCTGTCTCACCCACAAAATTTTTTTTTACATCTCTTGCAAATAATTGCATAAATCACGTTGCGACTGGTGCAAGTGAATCCATCTTTATTAAGAATTGTTCAAGAGGGAAAGAAATTTTGTTAATTTCAACCACATATGGACAAGTATTGCAACGGTTACGGTTGCAACCCTTTGTTCCAATATGTGCTTTCAATGTGGGAAGGTGACTTCTTACAAGTATGTCTCTGAGGCTTTTATCATGTTCAGCAACCTTTCATGTCGTGCAATGAGGTGCGCATTACATAGACATTATTTTTTAAAAATATATTCACGATCGGTGTGCATTATATTAAACAGGTTTTACGAGACATAACTAGAATGTTGTATTTTCAGATTGTTATGCCCTGCGTATTATAATGAACATCCTTATAGTTATGTCTCGTACATAAAAGATTTATAGTGAAAAACTTGGTTTTTTACGGTTTTTTTTTTTAATTTCTTTATTTTAAAATATTTTTGGTATTCCTATTCCAAGGCAAGTAAATAGATTTAACAAGAAATTTCTTTTTAAAACAGTTTCAGTTTATTATCATGACATTTCTTGAACAAAGAAAGAAATAACACAATAGTCAACAGTCTAATTACAAGATTGTGAATGAACACAATAGACAACAGTCTAACTACCAGATTGTGAATGAACACAATAGACAACAGTCTAATTACAAGATTGTGAAAGAACATCAATTTGTTAGTGTATTGGTTATAACATTCACCCAACACCCGGAGGTCGCAGGTTCAATCCCCAGCTAAGACATTACTTTTTCAATTTTTAAAAATGTTTGTGTTTGTGCCCGATCATTTCCCACATTCTTTTCAATCACCGTAACAAGCACAAGACGAAAGACCTTTATCAGGTTATGCCAATTAGTTTATGAGGTGCGGGGTGGCAAGTGGCTAACTACAGTGCACATGTTTCCAGATCAAAATTGCTTTGCATTTACCCCCGCCCCCGAGGTTCATTCGCGTTGTTCTAATTTCATCGTGATGTAGTTTATGTCTGTTCAACCCCCCCCCTTTTCTTTGCACTAACTATTTAAATACGTTTTCTCGTTCAAATAAAAATATGAATAGCGAATCTAAGTACATAAAGCATTTGTAGGACAAAAAGAGCAGGGCAGATTTGTTGGAATAGAGTAAAAGTTGTTTAAAACCACCATAAATAAACGTGA
Source organism: Radix auricularia (assembly GCA_002072015.1). NCBI lineage: Eukaryota > Metazoa > Mollusca > Gastropoda > Lymnaeidae > Radix > Radix auricularia. Next base: position 1,362,405 of record MUZC01000269.1, on the reverse strand, counting down.
AAGTTTGTGAACGAAAAAGTCACTTTGATTCAGCAGTACAAAAAGACACCATAATTCTTACAAAAGACTGCAATTTCATATCGATACCACGTTGACTTTACTATACGATACAACGTTGGCTTGAGTGTACGACATCACGTTGACTTAAGGGTCGATACAACGTTGACTTGAATGTCCGACACCACGTTTACTTGACTATTCGATACCACGTTGACTTGACTGTACGATACCACGTTGACTTGACTATTCCATACCACGTTGACTTGAGTGTATGACAACGCGTTGATTTTACTATTCGATACGCGTTGACTTGACTGTACGATACCGCGTTGACTTGAGTGTATGACAACGCGTTGATTTTACTATTCGATAACGCGTTGACTTTACTTTACGATACCGCGTTGACTTGAATGTACGATACCGCGTTGACTTGACTATTCGATACCACGTTGACTCTAGAGTAATATTGATACCGCGGGGGTTGATTGTACAATACCGCATCGACTTGAGTGAGTGCTCCGGTCCGAGACAGGTGATGCGAGTAAAACTCGACAGTGCGAGACATCGTCTGTTTGCTGCACCTCTCGGCCCCCGCCCCATTCATGATTGCCCGTTAAGTGATGGCACTTGTCAACGGACCAGTGCAGCGTTGTGAACTGTCCTTGACGAATGCATCCAGGGGCGGATAGTTGTTCGGTCGTTTGAACCAGAAGCTTTCATTGCCATGTTAAGTGCGCTTAGTCTTCATTTGTTTGGCAGTAACCGATCAACAAGAATCATCGACTCAATCAGACTCACTATTTTAGTTCTTTTTTATAAAAGTTTTGAAAGTAAGACACATTTTTTTCTTGTTTCTCTTATCAATAAATTTTATCGTGTTTACGCCCCTGAAAATGTCTATGGGAGAAACACAACTAAGAGCATGGAACGGGGGGCGTCCCTTAAAAAACAATTTGATAGGTCGTATATATAAACTTGTTTACAAAGTTATGAGCTCGGTAATGGCTTTGGTGTGAAGACAAACGCTAGTAAGACAACAAGGCCAGGAGCCTCTCCTGGTACAAGTATTGAGAATCGTTGATCTCGGGTGACACCACTACAAGGGGTGACTCCAAATTTAAACTTATAATATAGATTCCAGTTATTTTGCACTCGGAGGAGTTCTATGGGACATGTCGTGATGGGGTGACACCATGAGCTATCGCCCCTATTGACACCAACCCTAGTGACCCCTCTGATTATATCAGATAAGAATCTGAAATCGCTTGAAACTTGCTATCATGAAATATAAAGCAGGACAGACGTCATGTTTAGAAATTCACACACTATTGATATGCCCCAATCAATGATCGCCCATTAAATTATTACATTTTTTCCACTCGAAACTTCTGGATAATCAATATGTGTACTTAATTTTGTTACATTTTCAATTCTGGAATACTGCAAACAGTTTTTGATCCCGTAATACCAGAACAAATTGTTAATGCAAGTAGCCGGATTATTGTTGAGTGCAATAATGGCAGACACGCTGGGCAAACACAAGAGACAGGAAAGTTTTTGTTTGATCGTAATTCTATTTATAACCAAAGCGTCACGTGATCCGGGCGCCTGCGTCCTTTCTGAAACAACGCGGTGGTTCCGTACAATGGCATGACTTCAATGATGTTGTTCTTTCCGGGAAAATAAAGGCAATAAGCAAAAAGGGTTTTTTGTACATATTTTCTTTTGGCGTGTCTGGTATTTCGCCGTTGATTGTTAACTTCGTCTTAAGCGAAGCTGTTTTTGAAACCCAATCGACACAAAGAACTTTGAATTCCTATTTCGGCGTATGTTACCTTTTAATTATTAAATTCGGTTTCTTTGTTACTATACAAAGAGGCATGCCTTAACAATATATGGAGGTTTAAGAAACATGCCAAAAGAAGTAAGCACACAAAAAAAACAAAAAACATAGTTTTTCAAATTTTAAAATTAGCAAATTTTAAACATAAGGAAAAATAATCTTAAAACAAATTAAATCAATGATTGTGTTGAATGCAAGGAAACAGATGTAATAATATTACAACATTTATTAGCAAAATTGTTCATGTAGAATTTTTTAATGTGTACACTGGGCCAGACTTCGTATTGTGCAGATCTACATAACCGAATAGATCTTACGTGTTTATCAAAATAATATATGGCTTATTATTCTCGTATGTTTTTAACAGTAAAATTATTCATTGCTTTTTGTTACTGTCCGATCATTTATCATTACTTACTGTTATCTTCTTGTTACCATCACTTAATATTGATACCAAATCCTTATTTCTAATTTAAAGAAAAGCTTTGTTCTAAGAAAATACGACCTTCTGAAAAAACGATTTATAAGTTCTCAGTATACTTGTAGGGTTTTATATTTTTCTCAGTATAATAATATCCCTCAACACCGACTTTACTAAATGTCATGGTATGATGGGTTAAAATGTAATCTCTTTGTGACTAGTTAAATTTTTCACCTACATTTCTGTACATAGAATCCTACATTCATCTTATACAAACTTATTTCTTTTATACCAAACGTGGTCCAATCGATATAAAAATATACATTTATCCTTTACTTTTACTACTTGTTTCTACTTTTACTTTTTTCCGCCTATGACTTGGTTACTTCTATTACTTGTGCACTCATGTTAATTGGGTACTCCAATTACATGGTTCCTACCATGGCCGGGGTACAACGTTTACTTGGGTATTCATATTACTTGAGTACTACAAGTACTCGTGAATTGATATTACTTGGGAATTCATATTTGGGTTTCCTATTTCTAATTCATATATCTCGGTAAACCAACCATTAAGCCATTAATTACTCCCNCTCCCCCCCCCCCCCCCAATTCTCCCACCCCACACAAACTTTCCTTTATCGCCTCACGCAAAATAAACAGGCATCGCGTAGAAAGACAATCGGCGGGACAGGCACCAATTGAATTGAGTAGAATCTTTACATCGTTAGCAGGGAAGGCATGCGTGGCCTATCGGGAGAATTGCAACGTTAAAATAAAAGGGGAAAGAAATGTACACGCTACATCAAAAGAAAGAAGAAAAAATCTTGCTGTAACTTGGCTGTGTGTTCACAGGACCCCAGTGTCTCATGGGAGGTCGCGCTGATGTAAAAACAGTGAGCAACATGACGAAAATTAAGTTTTACCGCGTCAAGGCCGGAGATGAGTTGGAGTGGAGAGTACGGAAATAGCACTTTTCTCACCAAATACGGACAGGGGGTCGAGAGTGTCATTTGGGGGAGTGTGAGCGGGTTCATATTTGACGTCATTTCCAGAATACAGTAAGCAGCTTAATTGTCTGGAACATCAATCTACTAAATACAAATTGTAAGGCGTAACAGTCATTGAGGTTCACTTTGTACAAGCACTTAAGCACTTAATATCAAGATCTTTGACAAAAAAAACTAGATACAACAGTAACAAAAGTGTGACATAGTTGTATATTATTTTCTCTTGTGCCTTTTTTATTTTATTTTTTTTAAAAATAATAATAAAACTGAGTTTATTGCGAAATTATTTAATGCAGATGCTCTGTCAGTGATGTAAGTGGGAGAAGCATTGAGCCTGTAACACAATTGAAATAAGTCCATGGGATCCATGAAACAACGTCAGTGCGTCCTGTTAGCATGGTCATTAACTTAGGATGAGTAATCAACAAAAATGGCCTACAGAAAATACAAAAAATAATCTTTAAACAAAAGCACTGGGTGCTTCATAAAGAAGAAACCGTTTAGCATGTCATGTAGAAAAGACACATAGGGTTACCTAGAGAAAACACATTTAGCTTTTCCATCAAAGGTAAAAAAAAAAAACAATAAAAAAACGCCTATACTTGTTGTCGAAATCAGCAGAAAAACCTTTTTAAAAAAACCATTTGTCATTCGCTTTTATAAAAATGTCTTTGCCGCGAAAATAACCAGTTGGCACTGCCAAAAGAACACAAAAAACACTAAGCCTTGCCTCCAACAAATCCCATAATCGTTAACTGATCCTCAAGTCATACAGACATCCTACATTCTTTCTCTATACTTATCAATAGTAACAGAGATCAAATGACGCCCCGCCCTTCTCCACACACACACACTTTTCCGTCAATATTCAAAGAAACGTTTACATCTACTGCACCCCCTCCCCCCCACACACCCTCCCCCACCCCGTAATTACGGGACAGATCCACATAAAACACGGCGATCAGCAGACGGCAGTCTAGTAGCTAGTAGACCGTACTCACCCACCAGGGACCAAATTGGTAGTGAAGGAGTTAATCCAATAAGTGCTCGCGCTACTATTAGTAATCCCGAGTTTCTACCCAGTGGGTACAAGCAAGCCTTCTAAATTAATAAACGTCTTTTCGAAGACGAGGCGAGTGTTATTGTTAGAGATGACCGGCGTCGGTGCGCTGAACAATATCTTGTCTTCGCCTCGAGTTGGACTCTGTACATAACAATGTCTCGTGTTCTCGTCTTCGTGTATGTAGTAGGGACTAAAACATCGTTATGTTTTGGCTTAGACGTATATTTTATATAATAGTAGGGAAAGTCTTATCATTTTTTTTTTACAAAAGTGGTATACGTGTATTCCATTCATACAGGTTATGAGTTTTAAAACATTGCTTCGTTATCAATTGCCAAACCGACCCAGAATAGATCCATTTGGTACAATTTCTCATTCCATGCACGGTAATTTAAATTGTATTTAAATATTTTTTTTTTCCAAATAAATATATAACATTTAGAAGTTCTAGTGTTTCACAATATTTTTAAAGAATTTTTTTTTAATAAAATTTTTTAATTGTATTAAAATAAACGATCTCCAAGCTCATTAACATTTGGCAAAATGTACCTTTTAATTTCTCCACCTGTGAGTTTTAACGCAGCCAATATCTCCAGGAAAAGATAAAAACTAAACGCTCGGAATCACTTCACATTTTTTTTTATCATGGAAAAAAAACTCATTGTAAAAAGTCCGATTTAATTATGCGCCTTGCATCATTTGTTCTTTGAAGATTGAGCTCACATCTTTGACAATCAATAATCATAATGTGTTGTTGGTTGTTTTTTTTTTTAATTTTTTTTTAAAGAGAAAATAAAATATCTCCTTCTCTTCCGCTATGGGCAGCCAACCACTTCTCACCCTGCACATCTCTTTGCCTTGTTATCCAGTGGATGTGATTGGAAAATAGAAATGTAGTCTTGTTTGTTTACTCTATGTAGCATGTTAATTTTTCTGCTAGAGTGTTGTGGTGCATATTATGTTGAACAACCTGTCTTTTCACGCGGTAAAATGCAAATTATATTGACAATAATTTTTTTAAAATAAATTCACGATCATTATGTTAAACATTTTTACAAGAAATAACTAAAATTTTGTATTTTTGGATTGTCTTGCGCAGTGTATTATAATGAACCTGCTTTTAGTTATGTCTCAAATATTATGGATTTATAGTCAAAAACTTGTTTTTTACGTTTTTTTAAAAATTAAAGCAATTTCCCCATGGGACAAATTGCGTTTTTATATTTCAAAAGTCTGTCCTATCTTTTCGAGCTTCCACAAGCTACTACACCTGAACTATACCAGATATAGGCTTCGGGTCTTTTGCTAGTATGTTACGGAGATCCCCAGAACGTTCACGGACAAAAAAATCCCGAAAAAGTTTGCTGGATTTCCTTAAAAAATGAACAACAAAAAAGAAGAAACTAATATATCAGTATTTTATCACTTTCTCGCCGACCATAACATCTATTGGGTTGAAACGAAAGCCAAACGATAGCTAAGAATATTTAAAACAATGTTGGAGAAGGAATGTTTGAAAAATCTCTTTTTGTTTGTCTCCCGTAATGTAAGCAGCTATTTGTAGATAGCAATTGTTTTATTTTCTTTCAGAATTATCGATTTTAAGTTACTTTTAATGCATATTCTAGAATGATTTCCATTGAATAAAAATTGTTGAAGATTGCTCTTAAACACTCATTTAAAAAAAAAATTACTTGTTTTGTTCTATTTCAATGAAATACACTTTCGCCTTTTTTATATAGTTTTAATATATACACTTGATCGCAACATACATTCTTTAAAGTGATCCGTTATTTTTTCATTTTATAAATCTGGTATTTGTCGTATCAGCTAATTACCTGCCATGACATTCTTTGTCATTATACTGGGAGAAATTAAAAATTTACTATAAATATCCTTTTTTATTATTCTAGTGATTTCTTAACAAATCGCTCTTTCAACAGCTTCTTCTATTCACATGTTACTTCTACAAAGTCAGTGACGGTCCCTTGTGAAAGTTGTTTTCGTCAAACCATTGGAAATCTGATACAAGACTCAATACTTGCCTCCCTTACTCTCAGACTTTGGTGTCAACTACAACAAGAATTTTTTAACAGTGTCAATAAAGTAACTAGATTCTTTCACATCACTTCCTTCTCTAAAACTACTTTTGTTTTCGTCTCGAGGCTCAATCTCGTCTGGAGTATCAAGCGCAATGATGTCATTTCTATAAAAAGATAACTCTGAGAAAACAACATGATTTTCCAGCTGAACACGACAACAACAATACGTTGACCGTTCCAGTCCCAACCGCCACCCTCGCTCCACATCGTATTCTTAGACGGGACAAATATCTGGTCGCCTTTAAGACACTGCAAGCTTTGATACTGAGATGTTTTGAAGAATTTGTACTAAGTGTTAACACTCACACATGAGAAATAAGAGCGAGAATGTTCCAGAATTGGAATTTTGCCTTCAAACTTTAAACTTGTTCTGATAAGCTCTAGTCTCGATGGCTTTTTTGTGATTGTCAAAATTACCATGTCATTGTCAAAGATACCATGTGATTGTCAAAGATACATGTGATTGTCAAAGATAACATGTGAATGTCAAAGATACCATGTGATTTTCAAAGATGCCATGTGACTGTTTGTCAAAGATTTCGGGCCTGGGAATTATAAGTCATTTAAAAAAGGACAATATCATCGAAGATTCGAACATTTTTTAGATATTGAAAATAGCAAGCTTATTCCATTTCATATAATAATAACGAAAAGACCAAAGACATTAAATTGATCATGAGTCTAATTTCTTCAACTAAAGCAACAGCTCGATGGCAATACCTAAACAAATAAACAAGTTGATATAAAGTAGCGTCATTGGAACATATCAAGAAAATTTATAACTTACCTTGTTGCTGCCTGTTAAATATTACTTTCAATTTAAATTATCTTTTTTTTTTCAATTTTCATAACGTACGAATGATTTTTTTTATTTTTTTTATTTTTTATATTATTTTTTTTTTTCATTTTTAAAAGAGTATGATTTTTATATTGGAAAATAATTTAAATCTGTTTAATAGTTTGAATACTAAATCACGTTTCAGTTACTTTTTGCAGAAAATGGCGACAGGCAAAAATAGTTTTTCTATGATTCCAAGAATTTTTAATTGAATCGTCCACACAATGCACCTTGTTCCTCTACATACCAGACCCACCTTGAACACAAAAGTTTTATTATCTAGAGTTGTCTGGCCACAGACTAACCTATGGATGCACTCAGAGGGGACACGACTCGTGGCGACCAATAATTAGTTGCTGACGACGAGGATATCATCGAGGGATTTCTCTAGTCGCTAAGTTAAATTGTTTCTATTTTCTACAAAGGGGCATTACTCCCATGAACACAGCTTCAGCTGCCCTTGGCTGAACTTCATTTACTATTCACAGGACCTTTCACGTCTGCCGAAAAAACGTTTTATTAATACAAAAACGTAATGGTGACGAAATAAACAATATACAGTATTTGCCATTGTTTTTGTTTAGACTTTTTAAAAATTGATACCTGAACATTTTGGAGATTACATAATTATCATTAGAGGTAAAATTCAGGTCCCATTAAAAAAACTAGCAGATAATGAAGATTAGCTGGTGTAGTAAAATCCGTAACCTATGCATTATGTTTATTTACCTGTTGATGTATAACATTTTCCCCTCTTGGCATACTTAAAAATTATTTTAAATAGCTTACAAAATTATCTATATTTTATATATATATCTAATAATCAGTACCTAAAGTAAATTCCCTTTTTTCCACTACAGGCAGATTACACTGACATCATAATTAGGCCATGTTGTCTGATGAACAGGAGAAATTCATCAAAACGAGGCAGATATCAAGGGAAATCTATCAGATGTCGTGAGTGGACGTCTAATTAAGGTCATTTATAATGGCTTGGAAGGCAACCAACATGAATTGATGTCAACCACGACATTCCAGAACAACGTTAACGTCTTCAGAGCTCCCCAATCTCCTCAGCCAAAATCCTCCACACCCATCCCCCACCAAATGTCATCCGTCCCTCTTTCTCAATCACAGCGTTGAGGAACGTGTGACGCTCCATCGGTCGATGGCCTACTAACACCAAAAGCCTCGCACTAACATAGGTGTCCCTGGTAAAGGGCAACAGATGGCTTATGACATTTCCGTAGCACCTGACAAGACACGACACTTAGACCCGACAATGGAGACCCGCATCCAAAATACCGTGGAGGCCACTAGGGGGGGGAATCAATATATCTAGGTCAAGGCCACGGATGTGCACTGAAGTGAAGAGCGTCACACGGTCAATGTATACATCAAAAGAATTCTCAACAGATTTTTAGCAAAAAAAACAATATCCACTGCAAATAAAGATGAATATCTCTTGATATTCATAGGTATACTAGATTCTCGTTCTTCCCGTCCGGGAATCGGAAGTGGATGCGTTGCCCGAGAAGCCAGGAAAATAACCACTTTATCAAAATTTAAAACACTAATAACAATGCCAGACAAGACACATATCATTGTTACGCGTAGGACGCAATTATCTTCCGTATTGAAGCAATGTCTGTAAAAGATGGTATAAGATAGGATAAAATAAAATAAGATAATAATTATCTTGTTATCTGTTTTTCATGCCAATAGATCCAGTATGATTGTGACATTTTAAAGACGTGATTAGAAGTAGTCAGATGTTAAAAGCTTTGAAATATGTACAACTTACAACAAACGGAAGCACTTTGCCAAAATGTAAGAAAGACAATGAATTAGAATAACGTTAGAGATCCAGGTTCAAATCTTAAGATGATTGATGTCCTGTCAAAACTTTAAAATTAGTAAGAATGAAAACCGTTTATTTTTTCAAAAACTAACTTTTGTAATATGTGTCAATAACGAAAACCTGTCGGACGATTATCTTATGTCAGAACCAAAATTATCACATATTTGATTCATTTAAATAATTATTCAAACTTTTTAAAGATATATATTAAAACGTTTGTACAACTATTATTATTATTACTATTAAAGTTACCTTTTAGCTGTGCGGTTAAAAAAAAAAAAAAAAACAAATATTTGTTATGATAATGTTTCGTAGTTACGTCACTAGCAGCAGATGTGTTAGTCATTAATAGATAGAAGAAATGTTAGAGACTATATCTAATAAATGTTTATTTAAACTCATAATTATTATGAGTTATGTTTAAAGATGATTACCATATTCCATGATTGAATCGTTTACATCACGTCTTATGTATAATCACTTGCTAAAAAAATGAAAATTACAACAACAACAAATTTCAATTGCATTTTTCTTGTAATTCCGAAAAAATTCACTACCACGTCCGTAATTTCCCAAAATGTTCAAAAGTCAATTATTATGGCCACTTCGAAAAGGAGGAAGTGACCTATTTCGTATCTGGACTACTTTTTGGAACAACCTTATTCCGACATCGGTGTGAACTTTGACAAAACGTGTCATGAAATATTCATCCGCTACAGACGGTAAAGTTTTGTATTCCTAATAATGAAAACCATTAAACTAATTCTTTAGGCCTAATTTGAAAGCAAATATCGTGCTTAAAAGAACAAAGATTTGTATATCAATCTGTTTTTTTTCTCTTTTTTTCCTGTTGTCTTATGTACAATATGTGTGTAAAAAAATTTTTATTTAACTAATTTTTGTATTAATTTTAAATTTCATTCAGCCAAATAATTACTTTTTTTACACACACAAAAACTGACCTCTGCATACTGATGAATTAACACAAAGGATTGTGACACGAATTTCTGGCTCGTATTTCATCTATTTACATTCATTAACATGAGATTAGCCAGACATATGGACGGATCTTAATTGTTTTGTCTCTGCTAAGTAATTGATAAAAACCTAATTTACCAATTAACCTAATAACCATTTTTTTCAGAGGTTCTTATATTGGCACACACATTCACAAACTTTAACCATAAAATTATAAAAGTGATTTCAGTAGTAGTAGTGAAAGAAAGGAGAGAGAATGTAAGATAACAGAGAGGAAGAAAGAAAGAAAAGTGGAAGAAATAAATCCAATAATCTACTAACACATCTGACTACGATATCCAGTTAATACAACGAGTTTGTTCTGACTACGATATCCAGTTAATACAGAGAGTTTGTTCTGACTACGATATCCATACAGAGAGTTTGTTCTGACTACGATATCCAGTTAATACAGACAGTTTGTTCTGACTACGATATCCAGTTAATACAGAGAGTTCGTTCTGACTACGATATCCAGTTAATACAGAGAGTTTGTTCTGACTACGATATCCAGTTAATACAGAGAGTTTGTTCTGACTACGATATCCAGTTAATACAACGAGTTTGTTCTTAACGATATCCAGTTAATACAACGAGTTTGTTCTGACTACGATATCCAGTTAATACAGAGAGTTTGTTATGACTACGATATCCAGTTAATACAACGAGTTTGTTATGACTACGATATCCAGTGAATACAACGAGTTTGTTCTGACGACGATATCCAGTTAATACAACGAGTTTGTTATGACTACGATATCCAGTTAATACGAGTTCGTTATGACTACGATATCCAGTTAATACAACGAGTTTGTTCAGACTACGATATCCAGTTAATACAGAGAGTTTGTTCTGACTACGATATCCAGTTAATACAGCGAGTTTGTTATGACTACGATATCCAGTTAATACAGCGAGTTTGTTCTGACTACGATATCCAGTTAATACAGAGTTTGTTCTGACTACGATATCCAGTTAAAACAACGAGTTTGTTCTGACTACGATATCCAGTTAATACAGAGAGTTTGTTCTGACTACGATATCCAGTTAATACAACGAGTTTGTTATGACTACGATATCCAGGGAATACAGCGAGTTTGTTCTAACTACGATATCCAGTTAATACAGAGAGTTTGTTCTGACTACGATATCCAGTTAATACAACGAGTTTGTTATGACTACGATATCCAGGGAATACAGCGAGTTTGTTCTGACTACGATATCCAATTAATACAGAGACTTTGTTCTGACTACGATATCAAGTTAATACAGAGAGTTTGTTCTGACTACGATATCCAGTTAATACAGAGAGTTTGTTCTGACTACGATATCCAGTGAATGCAACGAGTTTGTTCTGACTACGATATCCAGTGAATACAACGATTTTTTTCTGACTACGATATCCAGTGAATACAACGAGTTTGTTCTTACTACGATATCCAGTGAATACAACGAGTTTGTTATGACTACGATATCCAGTGAATACAACGAGTTTGTTCTGACTACGATATCCAGTTAATACAACGAGTTTGTTCTGACTACGATATCCAGTTAATACAACGAGTTGGTTCTGATTACGATATCCAGTGAATACAACGAGTTTGTTATGACTACGATATCCAGTTAATACAGAGAGTTTGTTCTGACTACGATATCCAGTTAATACAGAGAGTTTGTTCTGACTACGATATCCAGTTAATACAATGAGTTTGTTCTAACTACGATATCCAGTTAATACAACGAGTTTGTTATGACTACGATATCCAGTTAATACAGCGAGTTTGTTCTGACTAGGATATCCAGTTAATACAACGAGTTTGTTATGACTACGATATCCAGTTAATACAACGAGTTTGTTCTGACTACGATATCCAGTTAATACAACGAGTTTGTTCTGACTACGATATCCAGCTAATACAGCGATTTTGTTCTGACTACGATATCCAGTTAATACAGAGAGTTTGTTCTGACTACGATATCCAGCTATTACAACGAGTTTGTTCTGACTACGATATCCAGCTAATACAACGAGTTTGTTCTGACTACGATATCCAGCTAATACAACGAGTTTGTTCTGACTACGATATCCAGTTAATACAGAGAGTTTGTTCTGACTACGATATCCAGTTAATACATTGAGTTTGTTCTGACTACGATATCCAGTTAATACAACGAGTTTGTTCTGACTACGATATCCAGTGAATACAACGAGTTTGTTCTGACTACGATATCCAGTTAATACAGAGAGTTTGTTCTGCTATCAAAACCTGCCGCTAGCGTCAATCAAGTGTGCGTCACTTAGAGCAACCCTCCTTGGGGGTGATGATGAGCGTGGGAGGAAAGTGCGTGAAGGACAAGAGGGTGTAGTTCCTGGGGGGAGTGGGTGGCGGGGGGCTAGCGATCAATGTGAGATGACTTTAGTGAAGGTAGTAAGTAGGAGCTCGCAACGGTTTCTTCCTTTTGTTGTATCTGTTGTGTGTCCCACATATACATTTTTTGTCAATTGCGTTTCATGTATGTTTTATCATTATAATGATAATAATTGTAAAAAAAATAATAATAAAATTTGTATAGCGCTTTATTGTGTATTTTATCGTGTGTATGTCTGAATGATATGTTATCAAAGGCGTCTCCTGGATATGTTGTTCCATTATTATGGGTTGAAGGTGAAGGAAGGCGGATACTGAGACATCAAGAAAAAAAAAGTTTTGCTATAAATATTACCTAAACAATTCACTAGCTTTGACAAACCATCTAAAAATGGGTAACATAATGTTGACACAACGAGTTTCCTTAACTGTTTTAGCCCAGTACCAATTTTTAGTGTTTATTCTCTACTAAAGAGTCAAGACTTGATACATTTAAACATTAAAAATTTGCTTACGAAAATGTGTGGTTTTGTAAAACATGAAAAGTTTCTTAACAAGGCGAATTTTAAGACGTTAAAATTAAATATGTCGCATTTTTTTATTAATTTATTTATGTACAAAGCAAATTAAATCCGTAAATAAAATAAATTTGAACATTAAACTTTCCTTCAATTTTTCTTCCATTTTCAATAGGAAGCTTTAGTTTCGTCTGTTGAACTTTCAATTATACTTACACATAAAAGTTTTTCATGTTATCAAACTTTATTTAAAATACAGTCGTACCTATCTAAGTCGAAATTCACTAAGTCGAATTAATTGCTAGGTCCAGGCGAAATCTGCGCTTATTACACCATTTAGCCGAACTCGAAAACTCCATAAGTCGATTTTTTTGTCCAGTCCCTTTGAGTTGAACTTAGATAAGTTCGACTGAATTTGGGATTCTTTTTTTTTTTTAAATAATTTTTCACCATTTTCTATCGGGGATCTTTAAATTTTTCACTGTGCTTGTTGCTTTAAATTAAATTTGTGTCCCATTAACATCAACATTTTTATTTACGTGCCAATAATAGATAGACAGAATTCTACTCTGTTAACGGCATCCTATTAATTCAGGACCATCTGTTAGTAGACAAATTGACTAATGAAATATGCACGTTTATTTTGAGGCCCAGCGCCGAAAGATTTGGTTTGCGACCATTGTTGAATTTGAAAGGCTCTAGGAATATCTTACACCCGTGTGATGCGCCACACAACGATCAGTTTTAACACAACCTGATGACGACATTCAGACACAAAAAGCAAGGAAATCTTTAACCTCATTGGCGTTGTCTTGAGGGTAAGTGCTGTGCTGATAAAGCAGGGGTTCTCAAATTTATTTATTTATTTTTTAAATGGAGACAAATTCACTAGCTTAGATAAATTTAAAGATTTAAAATATTATAAATTTTTAAATAATGATAATAATAAATTGATAATGTATATAGCGCTGAATTCCCGTGGCGAACTGGGCTCACGGCGCCTTACACGAAGATAGTAACACGCAAAAATATTAAACAAACCAAATTAATGACAATACTTTACACATAAGCCACTTTGACGTTAACCATTAGAAGTAATGTTATTTCATTAATTTAGGAAATAACTTTTGAAAGGATGCGTCGTAAGTGAAGTCTTGAAGGACTTGGTGGTTTGAATACTATTGATATGTAAAGGATGAGAATTCCTTTTTTTTTTTTTTTTTTTGCTGCACAATAAGAAAACGACATTTGGCCTAATGTTTTAGTGCATGTCTTAGGAACAGAGAGAATGCGTTTGTCTGCAGAAGAGCGTAGCTGAGGATTGAGTGAATAAACTGACAGAAGTTCAGTGAGATAACATGGGCACGATACTTCTTTAGAAATTATGAAGCTGATATAGGAGATGAAGACTGTTACTTTAAGATTTAATCATTGCCTCAGATGGTAAGCACCTATAGCTATTTTACCAGTTGAAATTCCCTAAATGTTCAAAGATTTTTCGGATAACCTTATAACATAAAGGGAACTAAATTTACCTTATTAATAATTTTTAAAAAAACCGTTACAAATGTTTTTGACTATAAATCCCTTATATACGAGAGATTACTAAAAGAATGTTCATTATAATAATAATAATAATAATAATAATAATAATAAAATGTTAATTTATATAGTGCTGTATCCCAGCAATGAGCCGGGCTCACAGCGCTTTACATGGAGATAACAATACATATATTAATAAAAAGAAACATTCATATCATTATCACTACATAAATGACAACAGATTACACATCAGCTACGTTAATCATTTAAAGAAATGATGTTTCATTAATTTTCAAAATAAATTTTAAAAAGATGTGTCTTAAGTGCAGTCTTGAATGACTTAGCAGTTGAAATACTGCGGATGTGTAATGGAAGAGAATTCCATTGTTTGGCTGCACAAAAGGAGAATGACCTTTCGCCAAATGTTTTAGTTTTTGTCTTAGGAACACAGAGGATGCGTGTATCTGCAGAAGAGCGTAGCTGACGACTTGGTGAGTAGACCGACAAAAGTTCAGTAAGATATGAAGGGCATGAGTCAGAAAGGAAGTTGTGACACAGAACGGCCAATTTGTAATCAATTCGGGCTTGTATGGGTAGCCAATGAAGTGAGTAAAGTAGCGGAGTAACATGTTTGTTTTTTTTTGCCTTTAGAACTAATCTGGCAGCTGAATTTTGAACTCTCTGTAGTTTTTCAATGCATTGTTTTGGCGCACCTGACAGAAGAGAATTGCAGTAATCAATACGAGCTAGAACAAGAGCACAGACTAGAGGTTTTTTTGCACTATCTGTTAAGTAATGACGGATTGAACTGATCTGACGAATGGCAGTATAGGCAGAGCGACAGATGTGATTGATGAAGTTGTTGATAGACATGTTTTCAGAAATAATATAGCCAAGATTCCTAGTCGATGTTGTGAACAGTATATCAGAACTACCCACCTGAATAGAATTAGGAAGAGTCAAAGTACTGCGGGATTTATTGTTACAGAATAACAGTGCTTCTGTCTTATTATCATTCAATTTGAGCTTGCTTAAAGTCATCCAAGACTTTACCTCACCAATACACTCCTGCATCAATTGGACAGTGAAGTCAATATCAGAGGGATCAGTGTGAGTGTAAAGTTTAGTATCATCTGCAAATGATTGGCTTTTAACTGAATGCTTTTCGAGCAATAGAAGTAGTGGCCTTGTATACAGCACGAAAAGTACCGGACCCAAAACGGAGCCTTGCGGCACACCATAAACCAAGTCAGCTCTGTAAGAGATACAGCCATCTACTGTCACCACCTGTGATCTGTTAGAGATGTATGAGTGAAACCAAGACAGAACTGAGCCAGAAATCCCAAAACTATTTTGCAGGGTTTTTAGCAATGTTTGATGGTCTACGGTGTCAAAAGCAGCACTAAGATCTAAGAGGACCAATATAGAGATTTTCCCACTGTCTAGTGCTAGTAGGAGGTCATTTGTTACCTTTAACAGGGTGGTCTCTGTGCTGTGAGAAGGTCTGTAGGCGACTGATTGGGACTTAGAAGAGTGTTGTCGTTAAGATAAGAAAAAAGTTTTTTTAAGACAATACGCAGCGCAAGGTATTCCAAAAGTACAAAATTTTAGTTAGTTCTCGTAAAACATGTTTAATGTAATGCACATGGATCGATTGGGAATATATTTTTTTAAAGTATTGTCAATATAATGCTCACCTTTTTACGCGGCAGGAAAGGTTCAAGATAATACGCACCCCGACACTCTAACACAAAGATTAACATGCTACATAGAAGTAAATAAGAATCTAAAAATTCATTAGTTTAATTACAGGACATCGATTGATCTGACATTTTCATACATCATTTTTATCATCGGCACAAGTCTGCCTGCACACTTTCAGCTCACCAATATACGGAAAGTGGGTTACAAATCGGTCCAAAAATTTGTTTTAGCTCTCAAGTCAGCAAGCAAGAAGATACCACGAGTTAATATAAAGAATTTCAAAATAATATGAAAAGTATTTATTGAATTTTGATCATTGATTCTATAAACAAACTATATAAATCTTGTCTTTTGAGAAGAAATGTTATTTAATAACACTTAGAAATGATAATTTTATGCAAATTTAAATGGATTGCTTTTGAACACAGAAATAAATTTGTCTTTTCTGACGTAATATATTTGTTTAAAAATATTTCATATAAATTAGCATATGAAATCAAAGTCCCCGTAGTACTTGTTTCTTGCTGTCAATAAACCCTTTTTATTCCTATTTCAGATGAATCTGACGTGACGTGTTTGGTAGCTAGTGACATTAAATATGCAACACCACCACTTTGGTGTTCACTGCCAGATTTAATATTGAAAAATAGACACCAATCAGATTGGGGGGGCACTCTTTTGTTGAATGCAGAATTCGTTGCTTTGAGTGGACTTCTTATCTATTTTAGACGCTATACAGAAGACTATTTCGTCCTAGGTTTTTCGCAAAGCAAGCATAAGCCTACTTATTATTAATATTTCAAACGTTTACCATGTCTCTCTCTCTCTCTCTCTCTCTCTTTCTCTCTCTCTCTCTCTCTCTCTCTCTCTCTCTCTGTAGTCATCCACCTCCTATTTTCATTCTCTCCCTAACGTTCATCAGCCATACTGAAAAGAAATCAGCGCAGTAGAAATGCACTTATTATTATCATAAATTAATATCGAAAGAACTCTCTCATGTATAACTGATTAAAAATCACAGAAAATTTCACTTTGTTATATTCAATTTAAAAAATCAAAACAAATGTGTTCTAGAAAATATTACTTATAGAAGACGAAAACCTTTTCCTATGTCTTAAACTGCTTTATGAAAAAAATCTTTACTGTAAGATATCTAAAATATAATTCTTACAAATCTTTGAACGTCAGCTATCTCTACGTTCAAACAACAAAACACTTACATTTAAAAGGGGATCACAATTTTCAAAATGGCTTCTCTCGTCGCTCGTTCGATGCCGTAATCTCGAAAGTTCTCTCCGGCTATTTGCGCCGGTTTTAAATTTATCGTTTCTTTTATTAAGTTACATCGCGAGATTGTATAACTGAGACGCCGTGATTGGGTTACAAGCAGAACGAGGCAGATAATGACGGAGAAATGCTTGGAGATTGGGCGGGTTGAAGGAAGACAGATGACATTTTGGGGTAGCAAGCCGTTATGTGAGGTATGAGATGCCTGCTACGATACGTTTAGGTTTAAGGTGGGTGTGTATGTGGGGGTTATGGGGTAGGAACAACGAGTTTTTTGGAACTCAAACAAGAATAGATGTATAGAAGTACACATTGATACATGTACAAGTTAATGAATACAGTTGAGGTGCTGGATTTTAAAAAGTATAAAAGTTCAGATAAATTGTTGTACTTTTTGTACTTTAGTATTTATTGAAAGTACACGTGAGAAGGTATGATTATGAGTATGTAAATATTCTAGAAATGTCCATGCAAAGAGGAAAATCTCAACAAATAATTGTGACAGTTCTCTCAAAAAGTATATGAAACATATATGATTCTCCAAAGAAAACAGATATATCTCTAAACAAATGAAATTAATACTTGGTAAATTCAAAAAAGAACTTAGAATCTCGATTTCTTCGTAGAACATTTGACTTATACACATCTATGTGATTTATACAAAACTATGTGATTTATACACAACTATGTGATTTATACACATATATGTGATTTATACACAACTATGTGATTTATACACAACTATGTGATTTATACACAACTATGTGATTTATACACAACTATGTGATTTATAGACAAATATGTGATTTATAGACAAATATGTGATTTATACACAACTATGTGATTTATACACAACTATGTGATTTATATACAACTATGTGATTTATACACAACTATGTGATTTATACACAACTATGTGATTTATAGACAAATATGTGATTTATACACAACTATGTGATTTATACACAACTATATGATTTATACAAATTTATGTGATTTATACACCACTATGTGATTTATAAACATTTATGTGATTTATACACAACTATGTGACTTATAGACAAATATGTGATTTATACACAACTATGTGATTTATACACAACTATGTGATTTATAGACAAATATGTGATTTATACACAACTATGTGATTTATACATATTTATGTGATTTATACACAACTATGTGATTTATAAACATCTATGTGATTTTACTTATCAGTTTTCTGTAACTACAGTTTTTGTTTTATTTTTTGAAAAAGTACATCACGCAGTAATTTGACAAACATACAGTATTACCGAAATGGCGAAAAGAAAAATAACTTTAGAAGCGAGAGAAAACAGAAGAGAGACACATGTTTATTACTTCTTAAGTTTGATCTAATTTCTGAGATATCATCTCAGAAGACACAGTAAGACTTACCGCGCAAACAAGACTTTGTTGTTTTTTTGGGCACATTATCGAATCTTTATCCGAAAACCTTTCTTACCACCGCTTTGATAACAATATAGTTTGTTTTTATTTTTCTCCACCTTACTTCCTCGTTTAAGGAGTGGAGGTGTTGATAGTTATAAACTGAAATAAAGCCACTATTGTGTATCTGCGATATAATTATCCGTTACAGTTAAGGACACTGTTATGTCACACCTGCGATCTGTTTAACAGGGCTTTCAAAGAGTCGTCTTTGACATTTCATATTTCCTTATAAGCCTGACTTTTTTTTTTCATCTTTTGTCTCACCGCATGATTGCTTACAGATTATTTTTTTAAAAAACAACAATTTTAAATAAATAATTCATACATTTCAGAGAGCAGTTACCAAAAAGAACTGCTCAACGTATCCACAGGTTATATACTAAGAATGCGGGATTAAAAGTCATGAAATTTCATCACTGTCTTTGCTTTGTCTCCAAAAATAATAATTTAGTCATCATTTTTAGCGTCCTATTCCGTTAAAGAATTCTTACGCGAACCTTTTCCAGTAGTTAGCATAACATTGTTTTTATCATTAACAATTTAATTCCTACTTTTAGACTTTTCCATTTTATGTTTCTCCGATCAAATATTTTTTTTTATTTCCAGCAAGAAATATCCTGAGTTTCATAATTATATATAATCGGTGTCTCAAATGTTTTGGTCCAAACCTCCATTACTAACCAATCTAACATTTCTTGGTACTAAAATTCTAAAACACTAATTATGTCTCCAATATGTTAGTCATTACCTCCCATTATCTCTCTTTACATCTCTTGGTGTATTTTAACTATCGAATACTTGCCTAAAAATCTATTCTCATTCTCGAATCTTCCTTTGATTTCCCCACAAACAACAGAATAGCGTTTCGTGCCTCCTCTCGTCATACGAGGCTAGGGCGAGGGTCATGATGATATCCTCGAATTTTATCGTCACTGCTACTTTAAAAACGGAGCAATAATTAAATCCGCCCAGGGCCGTTCTCGGGGTATTAGGAAAAACTAGCAGACGAATTGAAAAGATGGCGCTGAATAAAGATGGGATTGGGGGACTGAATGAACTTCAGATGGCCAACTCAGAGAGTTTATAAAGCGACATATTGGAAGAGAGAAAAAAAAGTTTGATGTTATGAGACAAATTGCTACATTTTATAAGGGAGACTACATTAATGTTACGGGAGAGATTGTTAATTGTTATTAGAGAAGCTTTTCTGTGTTAATAAGGAGGATAACGAATGTTATTTGGAAGAAGGTTAAAATGAATGTATTAACTTAAAAAGTAAGTGTAACATTCATTTGAAAAAACTGATGCGTAACGTCGTATGAGACATACAGTTGGATTAACAAATGATCCTATGTGGAGACAGTGAAATCGCCTGGTCAGTTTCTGATTGAGGCTGGCGTATAAGAAAAAAATGCAAAATTTAAACTAAATTTATTTATTATTTTGTTTTGACGAACGTTGTTATTTTTTTATAAATATATGTATATACATATATATAAGTGTATGATGTAATTTATAGACGGCCCCAATATATATATATATTTACATATATCTATGGGGGCCGTCTATAAATTACATCATACACCAAGGGGGAGGGGTTCCACACATTTGTGACGAGGAGGAGAGGTGTGTTCGAGAAATGTGACGTCACATCAAACCTCACAAGTTTAAATAAAAAGTTTCTCTTAAATATTTGATTTCTTAGAATTTATTTTATAACGTTTTACATGCTTCACGCGTGTAACAATATCAGTGTTAAACCTTAAACTAAATGCATGCTTAAGTGACAAACAATTTATTTTAAACTTTCTCTTTTTCAAATAGAAAGTACAGCTTTTAGCGGGGGGGGGGGGTTGCAAAGCTTTTTGACGTCATATCGAGAGGGATCTAAGTTTTTTAACGATGCGAGACGATTGCGGGGGGGGGGAGTCAAAAATTGGCCACAAATCGTGGGGTGTCATTAATGAACGGCCCCCTTACTGAAAGGTGCTTTCTTTATTTCCTTAAGAATAAAAGTGTTGTGGGACTGCTATCAGGCTGGCTAGTAATAAAATGGTCAATGAATAAGGTATGAGGGGCAGCTAATAAAATGTCAGCAAATATATCCAGATGGTATCTTCTTGGGCCTAAAGCTTCATATAAGGTATGTTTCATTTCGTATTGCTACCTGCTTGTTGTTTTTTCTTCCTTACGAAAGCTTTTTGCCCATACGTTCGTTTGTATTCTTGCTTCTCTGAGGCTCACTCTTACAACTTTCAATAAAGATTTTCTTGAAATTCAAAAACAATTTTGAAATGATAATCATTTTGTCATTCGTTCTTTTTTTTTAATGGTATTATAAAAAAATGTGAAAAAAGCAATTTGTTATCTTGCGATTTTACATTCGTCTGCTTGTAAATTAACATATGAGGCCATCAATACGTCTTGCAGTTACGGGCCATAATCAGAAACCAGTTTTGGTGTCAAGAGTTCCATCCCTTTAACACTTCCGTATCTATTGAGGTGTAGTTGCTATATTGCTTGTCGGTTAATTTTATGTCATCAGATAATATTCAATACGTTTTCCACAGATCTACTCATCCATCTCTAACAAGTACGCACTGTAGTTGAATAGATAATGTTTGTGCTTGAGATTATATTATGATAAGCCTCATATTGTGTTATATGGTATAAGATAAATAAACTGTTGTAGGGTAATCTACAATAGCTTTAGAGTAAAACAAATATTAGACAGTAGATTTACTTATTGCGTCATTAATATCTGAAGTTTACTTTCACTTTTACGTAACTTTTCTCCTGCCTTTCATACAATTTTATGACGGGTTCAGACATGAATGAAGTTGTGTATATTTGAGGTAATATTTGGTTGACCAATATGTGTATATCTGAGGCAATATTAGGTTGACCAATATGTGTATATCTGAGGCAATATTAGGTTGACCAATATGTGTATATTTGAGGTAATATTTGGTTGACCAATATGTGTATATCTGAGGCAATATTAGGTTGACCAATATGTGTATATTTGAGGTAATATTTGGTTGACCAATGTGTGTATATCTGAGGCAATATTCGGTTGACCAATATGTGTATATTTGAGGTAATATTTGGTTGACCAATATGTGTATATTTGAGGTAATATTCGGTTGACCAATATGTGTATATTTGAGGTAATATTCGGTTGACCAATTTGTGCATATTTGAGGTAACATTCGGTTGACCAATTTGTGTATATCTGAGGTAATATTAGGTTGACCAATAGGTTCACCGTGGAGCAAAATAGCATGGAGATAAATAAAGAACAAAGCCACACTTACCTGGCAGTGTTGTCATGTTGTCACATCAAACGATCAATGTGCTTCCCTCAACTCATCGATTCGCAGGTATATAAATCAGAACGATCAATCAATATCCAACGTGGATTTGCGACTGGTGATCCAATGAGGCGTTGTGTAATCCATATCCTTTTCATAAACACCAACCGACTGTAAGTTTACTATGGTCTCTCGTTCTTTCTGTCAACAAAATGTACTAACTAGTCAGTATATGAAACACTGCTCTCTAGGCTAACTGGTCAGTATATGAAACACTGCTCTCTAGGCTAACTAGTCAGTATATGAAACACTGCTCTCTAGGCTAACTAGGCAGTATATGAAACACTGCTCTCTAGGCTAACTAGTCAGTATATGAAACACTGCTCTGTACACTAACTGGTCTGTTTATAAAAACACTGCTCTCTGGACTAACTGGTCAGTATATGAAACACTGCTCTTGTACACTAACTTGTCAGTATATGAAACACTGTTCTCCATACTAACTGGTCAGTTTATGACACACTGCTCACTGGACTAATTGGTCAGTTTAAAGAACACTGCTCTGTACACTAACAGGTCATTACTTGAAATACATCACTCTAGTCTACAACAGTCTATAAAATAAACTTTCTTTAAGATAACATGAATCCATAAGAACAGAAATAAGTGCGACAATTAGTAGAGTTAATCATATATCGTTGTGGCCGCTATAAAAGGATGGACCGTTAAGGCTATCTGCTTCGTTTTCTCGCTTTCCGACCTCATCAATTCCATGTATCTCGCTTCCGCAAATATTTTTGCTACATATAATAAATTAAATTTATAAGATATATCTTTTCATTGCGGCATACTCGGAAATGAATTTATCTGAATAATCTTACAAAATTAAAGTAATAATCGAAATTAATTATTTCATACTTCACCTTAATGTATTTACACATCGATGGTGTTCACAAATGTTGAACGATTCATTTTTTAGAAAACTTTTCTAAAAACATTTTGAACTAATTTTTATCTTGTTTTAGATGATCATACATCAAACTTGTGAGTTAAAAACAGTTGAAACAAATAAACGTCCACCATGTTGATCACCACAATTCTAAACTAGAAAGTGGCGCTTCAAACTCTGAAGGAGAACGGCAGTCGCTCGCCTTTTCAAAAACAATAACATTTTGTGTGTGTGCCTACAGCACTCAATGAAACGAAAATCAATGGTTACTAATTTAGATGCATCTCCGCACGGCTTAAGACCGGAGCGATTGCACGCGATACCAACGGAATTTTTTTTTTTAATCGTTTTGTTTGAACTAAAGCAAACACACCAAGGCAGCCAATGTTAAAACAATGGGAATAACGCTGTAAGAGGGTGAAGAAATGGGGAAATGGGCGCTTAATTAGTAGGTCATGTTAGTATTTGTTAGTCAACAAGTGACGTCAGACCCATATAATGATTTTTATTTTATGATCTTTCAACAAATCTCTTGCATCTTTGGTCAGATCTTATAAAATGTTGTGATTATTCTCTGCTAATATCAGTACAACAAAACTGTGAAGCCTCGTCTTGGAAAAAAAAAGATTTTGATGGCTTTAATTATAAACAGAATAGGCGACTCATCTAAAGTGGAGCATTTAAAACAGCTGGAACTAATGTATCGAACTGCAGATTGATTTCTCGTTTAATAACGATATCGATCAGTTTGGAAGTTTGAGGGGGGGAGCGGGGGGTATTTTTTATATCGCATTCAAGTAGAGAGCTACAAATAGTTTGCTATTCAATGGATTTGCGATGCAAAGTGTTGAAAGGTATAGGCATATGCCCGGGGTGTTATTGTGGAGAACAGCGGAAAGTGAGTATCGAAATGTACACACAAGAGAGTTAATACAGTAAATTTATTTTCTACTTCATTGGTCTGGTGTAAACTAGAAGAGTTACTTTCAGAAGCCGTGTTCTGCTTGGGGTGCACAAGCACTAATCATTTGGTTCCATGTTCATTTCAACAATTTTTTTAAGATTGATTTCTAACCAAATAAATGAAGAGAAGGTAGATTCAAGTAGGCAGTAGGCATATGCTATAAAAAATTCAATAACTGTGTGATTGCTACATTTTAACGTGACATGTTATTGAGTAGTGTATCTTTATAGACTTTGAAGTAACGTATTGATTTAAGGGGGGGGGGGGG
>MUZC01000269.1:1325859-1337834 GCA_002072015.1 Radix auricularia | reverse complement strand
TTCTTCGGTACTTTTTCTTAATTATATTTCAATTTTTTATTATTTTTTTATTTGCTTTTGATTTTTTTTTTAATTTATATCTCAGGTAATGTCATTATTTGCTTTATGAATTTTGAGTTTTTCTTTTGGATATATAGTGGAAAATGTTGAAAAAATGTAAGCTTAAAAATACGTATTGATCAGCGTCTTATATGTATTAATATGGTAATAAAGTTAAAGATACAAAAATCTTTGTTCGTCGAACAGCACTTGTAATATACCATTTGATACACTGCAACATCTGTTTTAAAGCTTACATGTTTTGCAGTAGTTTTGAAATTTCCCTGCTATGTGATGATGCATCCTTAAAAAGCCATGTTCCACATTATACCCCTTGCATTAATCCCTATGTCATATTTGCTGTTGGAATGACATATATATATATATATATGTATATATCATCGATCTATCACCCTGTGACTGTTGAATAGCTGTCAATGAGAGTAGTTGTCATTTAGAGTGTTATCTAAATATTTTATACATACAATATAACATTCTTTCCGTAAATGAAATAATAATTGTGAAAGTTAACATTTATCTCGGAAAAGATAAACACTGCAAAGGTTTGTGAATATAATTGGCTTTTAGGGCTTGGCCAAGTATTATAGTTAACTTTAACACGGTAGCTTAAAAAATTAAATTTATAAATTGAAATTAGAATTGCGTTCTGTAAGGAATCTTAGAAGCACTAAAAAGAATTCTTAGGTAATAGATAATTAACATAGTCATTTGTTAAAATTCAAATAATAAACGATCTCTTTCCAAATTTATTGAATATTTAGTAAAACGGTGTTAAACTATTATTTATAGTCGATTAACTTAAGAAAACGTTGACTATTTTGCTTCAGTATTTTCAGTAAAAAAAAATTAAGCCGACAAATGAATAAGACATTACAACAATGACCAAAAAAAGTTAGATAAAATAAAATGTGCAGAAATTGCATTAGTAATTATAATGACATAGAACGAACGAGCACGCCTGATAACAAAATGAACCAATGTGCTATACTTAAAAAAACATAAAGTAATTAATAATACAGGGTAACTTCTCTTTTTAAAACTGATAAAGGTTTTAAATGTCGATGTTGTCTCTGTCAGAACAAAAGAAAAAACAAATAAACAAGCAAACAAACAAAACCAAACACTACAGAGGCGTCAATGGAAGATGAGATTGAAACAGTCAATCCTCGACAGCCGACACCAGTAAAGCTCTAGTTTTACACCTGCAGAAATCTACAGGGCTTGTAATAGTGAGAAGGGGGGCGGGAATTTTTTTTTTTTACCTATGTCCGTTTCTTATGTATCTTTTTAATGTCAAATAAAAATGACCCACAAATAGTGACACCTGTTAGAATACTTCCACGGTGGCCATGTCGCGGCTCGCAAACCGCATGCGGCTCGTCCGTGCTCACAATTGGCCACACATACAATTTATGAAATATATGTTACAACGATTACCTAAAGATTTATAGACCAGGTTTATTGACCAATGGGGCTTCTAATTGACCCTCAGCAATATTTTTACGTTTTAAATGGCCATCAGTTACTACTGACCACCCTTGTGTTACATCGTCAAAATAGTCAAAGAGAATGAACTCACTGCTCAATGAAGCTACATGACACAGTGTAAATTGAACGTATTTTGTAAATGACGAATTGAATGCCCCATGCAACTACAGCTAAATTGCATAAGGCTTTTTAAAACGCGTCATATTGCAAGTGTTAGAATTTCTTACCTTTTGTTGGGGTAATGTGGTCAACTTCCGTGTTGCATTCTAAATTCCTCACGACCTTAAAACTTAAAAGACAAGAGAGATATAAAATACTTGGTTTTCTCAACTTCAAACGATCAGTGACTCGATCACAGATACGTTTTAAATATCATCCTTACAATTACAAAATCTCATTGGCTGGAGTCAAATGTCATCCGAGAAAACTGGCCGGCAAACACACCTGGGACGAACAAAACTCGGGGCCCAACGAAGCGCTATTTGGAGCTTTTTAATTATTCATATCTTTGACCATTGATAATAGTTTTTGTACCTTTGGGTTACGTAAAAGTTGAAATGATGTTATTCAATCGCTTTAAATGATTAAGGTAATTGATATTCTCAAATTCTTTTTTTTTAAATTAATTTTAAAAAAAGAAATTCTGATGTTGCGTTGTTATCTTGTGATGTTAACTGTTAAGACTTAATCATAATTAACAGCTCAATACTTGAAATTAAGGCTGAACAATATCGTTGCTTATCAATTACACAATAACTTTACATAAAATAATGAAACACAAATAATTATTGTCGTGAAAAATAAAAATATATATTTGTTTTTATATTGAATTTCTATTGCAAAAAATGATTTTTTAGACTAAATCGAAAGAATAATTCTTTGGATTCAAAAATTTAAATTTGAAAAAAAAAAAAAAAAGAAGAAAACCAATTTTAGTAAATTGAAGAATAAATAGAAACACTGACTTTAAATCCAAATCATGTTTTGAAAAAAGTGACAGCACACGCGATATAGAATGAGAACAATCGTTGTTTTCTAAACTTTTCAGAAATGATTTAAGTTCATATTTACAATTATTACTATCTTCATTGTTATAGCATTTCGTGTTCTTATTATTTTTTTAAATAATTATAAATTCTTATAGATAATAACTTTTCAAGCTACTAATTACCCGAAAATCTGTCATTAATACATAAGTCAGGAAAAAATCAAACACAGACCGGGTCAGCACAGACTCTACTCACGAGACACTACACCATCACTTCCTCCAACGCCGGCTCGCGAGGAGCGCGTGAGGTCCTAAAAGTGGCGAGGTCGCGGCACGGGACAGGACGAGGGTGGGCAATGGGCCACCTACAACAGGTTGGAGGCGGGTGGACAGACCTTGCTGGGGGAGACACCTGTTTGTCAATGTGATGGACATAGTGTTGTAGGTAGTAATGTAGACAGTTATATAGACGGACAGAAATATAGACAGACATACATACTGACAGGAAGACATACAGATATATAGAAAGATAGACGGATGTAATGGATGGATGGATGGATGGATGGATGGATTGATGGATGGATGGATGGATGGATGGATGGATGGATGGATGGATGGATGAATGGATGGATGAATGGATGGATGGATGGATGGATGGATGGATGGATGGATGGATGGATGGATGGATGGATGGATGGATGGATGAATGGATGGATGGATGGACGAATGGATGAATAGATTGATGGATGCATGGAAGAATGGAAGGATGGATTGATGGAAGGATGAATGGTTCGATGGATTGAAGGATGGAAGAATGGAAGGATGGATGGATGGATTGGTAGAAATGGCGATCACATCCTAGTAATCATTTTATTGATATAAAACAGTCTTTTCTTGTTCATGCAATTTATTTTTAAAATCCCCTTTCGCAGAAACACCAACATAATTGAAAGAGGAGCCACGTGTGTAAATAAAGCTTGCTGACCCTTCATTGCACATGTTGAATTGATGACCCGCACTGTACATAGCCGAAAACTGTTGTATGATGACAGTCAGTTTATTGGACTTTGGTGTACAGATGGTCGATGCATTGAGTTGTGATCCTAGAATCTGATTCTGATGTGGTCAGTTTGTCCTTTTTAACTTATAATGTCCTATAACGTTTTCTAAAAAACGTATCTCTCAGTCCAATAAATATTTTAATTATATATTGCTATGAATTTGGTTTTGTCTTTTTTAAAAACTTGCTGAAAATGTATTTATTGTTAAACTGATTTCATCTTATAGGATAAGCTTACAGAATGGTTATTTTACGTATACAAAAGACTATCTTGAGTTTATAACACTTTTTATCGGTAGTTTAGTACTATTTTTTTTTTGGAAAAAACTTTTAAAACTTCCACAAAACTTCACACAATGAGCGAAAGGACTAGCGGTAGTAAATAAGATCATTTTGGCATATTTACAGTTTGTGATTTGTAATGGTTCGTACCGACAGAACTACTCGATCTACATATTGGTAGACTTAGCCTTGTTGTTTTTTTGTTTTAAATTCAGATAATTTTTTTTTTTTTTTAAAAATACAACAGTCAACAAGATTCATTTAATGAACGTGTGTGACAGATTTGAATATGTTTATTTCACTTGTCCTTATAGTTTGGAAGTAAGGCAAATATTACGACGAAACTTAAAGATATCGGATGACGTTTCAAGGTAATCAATAAAAAAAAATTTTTTAAGATATTAGAACAAAAGATTGGAGATAAACTAATTTGTTCGTCTTTTTTAAAATATTCTCTTTCGTTCATGAAATGAATTTAGTGGGGGGGGGGTGGTCTTGAAGATGATTTAGTCATGTATCAATGCAGTAAAACACGCCAAAGAAGGATGAGAAAGTATCTAATGTGAAAACTGGTTCATTTTCACCTACACCAGAGTACCTTCCTTAGTGGTTAATGTAAATTTAAATAGTTAAAATAATAATTGTATTTGTACTGTGCAATCAATTTTTTCCGCCTTCTTTTTAGCGCATTTTCGAGAAGTCGAATGCGCTATTGCACCCGTTTTGTCCGTCCGTCCGTCTGTCCGTCATCACCCTTGATCTCAGCATCCATAAGTCCTAGACCCATGAGGTATATATGTTTTTTGTATGTCCTGACCTGCCATTTGTGCATCAACACTCAGTTACTCGATCCGTTAAAAAATCCCGTTAAAACTACCAAAAAATATTTCGAATCGAGAGGTAACACTAGCGCAGGGAACGGCCGCCATTGCCGGAAGTCAAATGCATAATAACACATGCATTGAAGAGTGGTGCGAAAGGGTGCAAAAGAATTAGTTGTTTTTTTTTAGTTGACGTCATTAGAATATGTGTAAAAGTTTAGAGAGTTTTACGTCATCATTTGTGGTGACTTGTAGTTAGATTAAAGAGAAAATAATTTTTTTTTAAATGTAAAGAAATGACTTTTAAATTTAAAAAAATGTCAGGTATATTCATTACACAAGAAAATTCATAAAAATATGTCTAAAATCTAAACACAATTACTGATAACTACATAATTCTGATATCTAACATAAGTACTGATACATAATACGAAAATGCGCTAACACGTCCTGAATTCCAATAGGGACCAGGCTTAACATGATTTTTTAAATTAAAAGCATTATTACCAGTTCTTTTAATCGGAAACTTTCTTTCTCATCTTATTTTGTCAAGTTTCCGATACGATTTTTAAAATCATTTTGCTTAATGTTTACGAATTAAAACCAAATTTGCAATGTAAAATAAATGTCTACTTTTTACATATCCTAAGAAATAATATGTGTTTTATAAATGCGGAAGGCAAAAATTTTCAAAAATAGATTTAGTTATCTGAAAATATCACGTAAATTAATATTTAGAAATTTATGTCAACACGTTGAGATACAGAAGCAAATTAGAAAAAATGCAGTACATGTTAACAATGATATTAACTGTACACAAAGAATAAAGCCTGGGAACAAAAAATTATTCACTTTCTAATACTAAAGAGATGTATTATTATTCTTTAAAATTAGTTATAGAAAGGGTAACATCCCTTTTTTTGTTACCTTGGTACATTTGTATTTTAAAGACAGCAGCGCTTGTAACAATTAGTTCAAAAATGTTTCAAGTTTTACAACGCTATAAAATAAACATTATAAAACTTTTTTCTATAAATCTCTACAGTTGGGGTTTAATTATTTTTTTTTTAATTTCTTATTTTCTATGATTACTAACAAACACGAAAAGTCGTGTATTTAATGTGAGCTTTTGTCTTCATCAAGGAAATGTAGACTTCAAGCATTGTGGTGTGCGTGTGTATACGCTTAAATAGCGGTTTCGAACATCGTATAGTCTCGTCCTCTGAGGCCAATACATAACCATGTTTAAATAATAGAGAAGTTGTAGATTAATTTAAATTTAACCGTTAACTTTTGAAAAATTACCGAATAATTTATCGATAATTTTTATTAAAGCTAAAAATAAGATGTATAACGTCATTAAACTGAAAATTTCATAAACTGCCCATAACTTTGGTAACTCAAGTATTTAATTTAAAAATTATAATGTTTGAAGGAGATATATTTAAGTATGAGTAGTTCAATTTAATTGTCTATGAATTTTAATTTTGTAATTGTAAATAAAGTTAATCTAATGTTTATTTTTAAAAAAATCATTTTCCTCTTAAAAACTGCTTATTTGAATGCTTACTCTTTAGAAATCTTTTTTTAAATGGAGAAGTTTGTACATAAAAAATTATTATTAATTATTAATAACAAAATATTTATTAATTAATCGGAAAAAAATATTTCTTTAATTTTAATTGCTATTTTATCGATTAAAATAATTTTAATCGATACAAATTTTTTACCGATTAATCGAGAAATGTATCGTTAATTTCCGCAGCCTTATTAAATAACGTATATTTTTATAAATCTAAAAGTTTGATTGAAGTCTCACCCATATTTTGTCTTGATTAACTTACAGTTAGCTCCAAAAAGAGCAGACAAGTACTTAACGACCAATCAAAATCTCTACTCTTTTTTTAAAAATAACGCCGCGAGTTGTCCAAGCTTTTAAAACATTGTTTACTCACAATCTCCTCTTCGACCTTTGACAGACTCCCGAAGCGACTGATCTAAGGAGGTCAGTAGATCAGACGTTTCCCGTTAGTTGCAAGCCAGGGAGTCGGGTTAAGTCTACAAGGACTCGGTATAACGGTCAGAGAAAGTGGGGAGGGCATGGAGGGATATAATGGTCACTGAGTGTGGTTAGGGCATGGCTGGGTATAACGGTCAGTGAGTGCGGTGATGGCATGGCTGGGTATAACGGTCAGTGAGTGTGGTTAGGGCATGGCTGGGTATAACGGTCAGTGAGTGTGGTTAGGGCAAGGCTGGGTATAACGGTCAGTGAGTGCGGTGATGGCACGGCTGGGTATAACGGTCAGTGAGTGCGGTGATGGCATGGCTGGGTATAACGGTCAGTGAGTGTGGTGAGGGCATGGCTGGGTATAACGGTCAGTGAGTGTGGTGAGGGCATGGCTGGGTATAACGGTCAGTGAGTGTGGTGATGGCATGGCTCTAGAACTATATATATAGATCAGTGAAGGTGGTGAGGGCACGGCTGGGTATAACGGTCAGTGAGTGTCGTGAGGGCATGGCTGGGTATAACGGTCAGTGAGTGTGGTGAGGGCATGGCTGGGTATAACGGCCATTGAGTGTGGTGAGGGCATGGCTGGGTATAACGGCCACTGAGTGTGGTGAGGGCATGGTTGGCTATAACGGTCAGTGAGAGTGGTGAGTGCAAGGCTGGGTATAACGGTCAGTGAGTGTGGTGAGGGCATGGCTGGGTATAATGGCCACTGAGTGTGGTGAGGGCATGGCTGGCTATAAAGGTCAGTAAGTGAGGTAGGTGCATGACTCTAGAACTGGGAATAACAGTCAGTGAGTGCGGTGAGGACATTGCTCTAGAACTGGGAATAACGGTCTTTGAGTATGGTAGGGGCATGGCCCATTGAACTGGGGTGAGAGCTGTGTTAGGGGCATGGCCCATGGAACTGGGGTGAGGGGTGTCCTAGGAAGTTTCAGTTGACCACAGCACATAACTATTAGAATCAAGCTCAGGAGAAACCCATATATTTTTAAGAAGATCGAGAGACTCAATAATTTAAAGTTCGCATTGAAAATTTTTAATGAATCCAATAGATAGAACAAATTTATTTATTTTTTCAAACGAATTCTTATTGCTGCAGTGTCAGGAGTCTCAGTTAACTGGGAATATTTTTCATTTGTTTTAATGAAACTTATTCCTTCAAAATATATTTTTTTTTGATTTCTAAAGAAAAATAATAAATCAATCCCGATGAGTGACCATTTGTGTTATTATAAACACAGCAGCTGTCACATTCAGGTAATCAATTTTAAGGCTATTGTATAACAGGGAGTCTTCTTCAAAAAATGCGAAGATTACTTATACGACCTAACCACATCATGANCACAAACACAAAAAAAAAAAACACACACACACACACACACACACATACACACACACACACATATATATATATATATATATATATATATATATATATATATATATATACACACACATATATATACTGTTAAAATATTACACCATACGTTCTGTTTCAAACAAGTATTATTTATGTATTTCATTTTACAATAGATGGAAATATGGTATTGTTAGCATTTTAATATTTTATCTTCGTTGCGTAGATACAAGCCTTTTGGTGCTTTAATTATAAAGTTGTGAAATGCTTTTTTTATCAGCTAGTTTCAAATATAGTATATAACATTTGACTATTTTTATTTTCAGGACTTCTTCACGTCTCTTCGCGGTAAACCAATTTAAAAATGTTTAGTATTCTTAAACGTTTATACATCAGCTAGCGATATTTAAATGTTGGACGTTTTATATCGGTGAATTGAATCAATTACAACAATAACAAATCTCTAACACAATCAAACTCAAATATTTGAGCCAACAGACATGTCTCTGACACAGTCCAAAGTGCCGCCCGGAGTTCGGAAACTGATGTCAAGGTCCAATGACGAATCTGTCTCCGGGGTAAATTTGAGTTCCGGATCACACATGACCCTAGAGGATAATTATCCTAGATTTCTTCAGCAATGAACACACAGGGTCGTGTTACAAGCTCCAGTGCTTGCCTTGACCTTGGGCTTCTCAAATGAGTGTTAAGAAATGTGGATAATCTGATCTGATTGGCTACCCAACTTCTTTACATTTAATCCTGGTTTCAAATGAGCTTCATAATACTAGCGTGGAACTTGTGTTTAGGCAATGTGAACAATACATTACCTGCTGCGCTCAGTTACAAGTAATCGGAATATTTTTCAATTCAAAATAAAAATGGAATATGGGAAATATTTAAACAAGGGTTATTTCTTAGTTCGACGCATTTTATTTATTTTTTATGGCTAACAAGTGAAAATAAACAACCCGTAAAAACAAAGTTTTTTACTATAAATCCCGCGCAACATATATTTACAGGAGATGGGTGGGTGTGGGGGTGTGGTCACTCACAGCTGAAATGAACTCCAGCAAAAAGTGATTGTCAGTAACAGAAGGCAACCATACATTTATATAGAGATAAACTAAATGGGCAGTTATTTAAATACGGTCAATTTGATCAATCTGAAATTTTAATACAATGCAATTTTAGGAAACAAGTCTATCTACAAAATTTCAGCTCGATAGCAAGACGGAAAGTTAGTCTTTTTTTTTTTTTTTGTCCACCGGACGACCCGACGGATGGACGAACTATGAGACGACGGTGAAGTCAATATAAAGGATTTAATAACTACTTTTACTAGTTTTAACTCTTAAATCAGAAATAAAAAAATGTATTTAATACTTTACAGTTAGTTTTTCGTGTGTTTTGATGAGTTTAAAGGAGTCTTTAAAATGAGACCTCAAACAACAACAATGGGGCCAAAAGTCAACGAAGATAGTAAAATATACTCATTTCTATGTTTGTTTGTTTTTTTTTGGTTTTTTTTTTTTGTTTTTTTGGTTTTATTTTTTTTTTTTTTTTATTTTTTTTTTTTTTTAAATAGAAATCGTATAATAGTACTTTTATTTCAACATAAATAGAATCTTCACTATTTTAGTATTGACAATGATTTTATAATAATTATTAATGAGGTAAGTTTATATTTTTAAAAATTGTACTGTCTTAAAAAATAAATTGCGACAAAATAAGGGATTACATTAAACAAGAAATGTGCCACTTGGATAATGAGACTTTAACAAATAATTTAAAGATAAAAAAAATAAGCCAAAGTAAATGGTTTTGTATTTACCTTTTATAACATTGTAAAATGATAATGTTCAATAGCTTAAAATAATAATACAACAAAAGGATCTGATTTGTATAACTGGCCGCTAGCTAATGTGCGTCTCAATTCTATCTAAATTTAAAAGTGTAAATTGTCTTAGATATACAGACGCTCCTTCTATGCAGAAGATAATTGCGTCCGCAAACCATGACAGATGATCTGTTGGCAAGTGATGTAGCGGTCACAGGCCACGGCTATGAGGGTTCCACGCATTAACCAGCCGCCTAACTATTATTAGTTAGGTACCAATTCGAAGCTGGTTGACTCGGGGCTCCTTAGGCCACATGAACAAATCCTTGCCTTCGCATGGATTTGAACTCGCGACCATCGGTACACCAAACGAGGTTTAGATTTGAACACTAATATAAACACGATAACAGGACTAATTCTTTTCATTTAGGTTTTCGTAAAGATCGTCAGTGACTCAAATATAATTTTCTTTAAAATTATGGTTTTTATTATTATTACGCAATTGCGTAATTAGTTTGTTTGTTTGTTTGTTTTTGTTTTTTTTTTGTGTTTTTTTTGTTTTTTGTTTGTTTTTTTTGTTTTTTTAAAAGCAAAGAGTTCATAAATAACGTGTCATTCATTTCATATTAATTTTTCTTTTTTTCTTTTTTTTTAGCAATCTTACTTTTACAATTTTTAACAACATGATTTAACTTAAAAATTAACAGGCTGTATAAAATATGTTTTTTTCTGCATGTTTGTAAACCAAAAATAGTGTCATAAAAATATGAAAAAAATGTTGTTTATTTCTAGTTTGTCCACATCAAAGTTACCTCACGAAAGTGATATAAGTTTGCTTACCGTTCAACGTCACACTGTTTTATTAATACCCGATTTCTCGCAAAAATAAAATCTAAATATTTTTTTTTAAAAACTACAAATAATATGCAAAAATCTAATTGTAACATCTATCATTAATCAAATTGTATATGTTATAATCAGACTTTTTTAGTGCTTCTTCATTGTACTTTTTTAAAATTAATTTTTAAAAGAACAAATAAAAAGCACTAAAAATTTAAATTATAGCATCTATCATCTGATTAAGTCAACTTCGTTGGACTACAAAGTGTTGTTATCGAATAACTTAAAATGGTTCATTAGCACAATTTCTAAATAGACCCATGCATTTTTTATGTAATTTAAAAGCAAAATTTTCAACAAAGATGAATGTAAAAATTATATACTAACGACTGTGCGATCTTAAATGAAATTTTATATATTATTACAAAACATTTGTGTTGCTTTACTTTAAGAAAATTTTAAAATTCTGAAAGTTATTATAGAATAAAAACAACTCGGTCAATTTCCTAAATTTGACTGTACCGACAGTCTGACTAGATAAATCTTCAAGAGCTGTACCGACAGTCTGACTAGATAAATCTTCAAGAGCTGTACCGACAGCCTGACTAGATAAATCTTCAAGAGCTGTACCGACAGTCTGACTAGATAAATCTACAAGAGCTGTACCGACAGCCTGACTAGATAAATCTTCAAGAGCTGTACCGACAGCCTGACTAGATAAATCTTCAAGAGCTGTACCGACAGTCTGACTAGATACATCTTCAAGAGCTGTATGTTACCACAAATAAATCTTTGAAAGTCAATAAAGGATGAAGTATTTATGAACCAATAAAATTGGGAACTCTGGGTTTGAAACAGTGGAAAGGTGTGAACGTACTTTTACTGAAAGTGCGCCATTTCCTGTTTGCTGTGAAAGCAATTTCCAGTACCGTTGTAAGTCACGTTCAATACGTTGCTGGTCTTAAACTTCCAAGATCAATGAATGGGGTGGTTGTTTCTGTTACTCAAAAATACCAATAACAAAATAAGTTGAAGTGTTTTTGTTAGGTAATGACAATGAATGTTAAGCTATTTATAGTTCGTTAAAATGTGTGATGTATCGGACTCAAATTTTTGAAATCCGGCCTCAGCTGGATTCGGCCGGATTATGAAGTTAAGTATGGCCGTGGCCAAGCTAAATTTGAAAAAAATGGCCAGATTCAGAAATGCTCCGGAATATATATATATA
>MUZC01000269.1:1266662-1325622 GCA_002072015.1 Radix auricularia | reverse complement strand
TATATATATATATATATATATATTCAGATACACCGCCCACGGAGATAACACGCAAAGGGGGGCGGGGGCGGGGTTTGTAAAATCTGGTATAACCCGAGTGGAATATGCTTGAAAATACGGAAGTACACCCATCACTTAAAAGTTATTGGAAGTCAAATAGTAGGCAAAAATAATTATAAAAAATAATGGCCGATAAATAAGAATAAATTTTCTGACGATTACAAGAACATTTTGGTTTTAAACTATCGCTTGAAGAGAATGTTCAAAATACTGATATAGTTTACCTACCAAAGTTCTAACACTATGCCTTTTTTGTCAAACCAAATGAAACGCTTATTAAAGTAATGGCAGTAATGGAGTCAGACTCAGTCACAGAAAATGACAACAGCTTTTATTATAAACTACTGCGTTACAAAATAGAGATGAAAGTTCCTGAATCCATTATCCCTCAACAATGGTGGAAACTTAATGAAAACCGATATCCAATAATATCATTCCTTGCCAAGACAATTTTTTTGGATTCCAGTTACCTCAGTTCCATGTGAATGATTGTTCAGCTCGGCTGGTTATATTTTCTAATAACCCGCTTATCACTTGAATCAAATAATATTAACGCACTGTCTTTTTGCGTGGTTGGTTAAAACGAAGACACATAAAGGAGACATTGCAGTGCTATTTAGATGTTCAACAAGAACGTTTAATAAGTGTTACGATATCATAACTTTTAATTTTTGTCTTTTAGCGAAATTAACATTACTTAATCGTTAATTTTTCAAAAGTTAGCTAATTAATTTAAATAAATCGCTAACAGCCTTATAATATCTATAAATTAGGGCTCTCCTAGCCAACCGGATTTATCTAGTGAAATCGCGCTGGAGCTGGATTTGCCGAAACCAGAGACCAAATCCGGTACACCTCTAGTTAAAATACAAGATCAATGGCGGTGTCCATATTTATTGTGAGAGTAGTACCAAGATCAATGGCTTAGGTCATTTTCGTTGTAAGTTAAAAAAAAAATAATAATAATAATAATAAAAAACTTGATCATTTAACGTTTTCTATATTTATTGTTAGTATAATCCATTAGTCTATTTTTTAAATTATTATTGTATATGTGTATTTATCTAAATGAGTGTGTGGGTGTGGGTTTATATATTTTTAATTTTTAAACTCACAACAATTGCACAAATTTAAAACTGCTGCATACAATACCTTAACTTTAAAATAGAAAACTACACTGGGCAATAAACTACGACAGCATGTATCTGTTCATTTAGTTATTAAATTTATGTTAGCCTTTAGAGAAGAATTTCTTAAATGTATTTTAAATAAACGGCCTTAATACATGTCTCACAGACATCTCTACAATTGAAGTCAAAATACAATTTAAGACATTTGTGACGAATAAATCATCAAATAAAAGAAACTTTATTGTGTCGGCTGTATCTCTTAAATTGTTTATTGCCGGAGCCAACATCTTTGAACGTTTGTTTGATCAACTTTTGAGGCTCACAGGTGTCGGTTTATTGTTGGTTCAGAATGTTCTCGAACTTTCCCGGTCTCTGATCTCCGACCCGCGGCTGAGACTTAAAGCTTCCACTCGCACACACCTGCTGAGTAGGCGGGGTGAGTCTTAGCTGAGCGACTCCTGAGGTAAGATCGGTT
Source organism: Radix auricularia (assembly GCA_002072015.1). Lineage (NCBI taxonomy): Eukaryota > Metazoa > Mollusca > Gastropoda > Lymnaeidae > Radix > Radix auricularia. The sequence continues at coordinate 1,323,957 of MUZC01000269.1, read as the reverse complement.
TAAGTGGTCCTTCTTCTAAAACTCTCTTTAGTTAACGATCGGACACGTCTGAAATTATCGTTTTTTGAACTTATTTTTACGAGAGATTCTGCTGTCTTTAATAGCTGCACTCGGCTTAAACTCGTCCGAGCACGTTTCAGACAAATTTTCGTGGACATTTTTTTTTCTAAAATAGTAAAACTTTATTACCACATATTATTTAAGAAACAGTAAAATACCGTGACATTTTACTGAGTAGCTAGAACAAAGGTTCTGTGTGTATGTCCCAAGAATTCCCCTCATTATTTTACTGAAAGGAACGATTGATCCAACAATTCCACTCATTACGATTGATATTTAAATTATCGATATACTAAATATTTAATTAGATTCATGATGTAATTTTTTAGCTTTAAGCGGAAGATTTTGTTGCAGCTTAACGCTTATTGTATTTATATTTTTAATACTTTAAATATGTATTAAAGTACAATTTACTGAACTAAGTTACCAGGGTGCAATTACACATCTATTAAGTTATAGTATAAGGTTGAAAGAGGTACAGGGAAAGTACAGCGTAGATCAGTAACTACTTTTACGTCATTTCCAACGTTTCCTGTTGACGTCATCACCTTAGTGCGGGCAGACAACGACGCTAATCTGAGAACGAGGCTAGCAGACGTTGCAGGTGCAGACGTGAAAACATCCAGTCTCCGCCGGGTTCAAAGGTTAACACACCATCCCCAACATGAAAACATAGACTGTAAACATGGAGGTGAATGTTGGCCCTAAGATTATATTTATGTAAACATTTAAACATTTGTAATTGGTGACCCCAAACTGGACCAAGGGTGCGTTGTTTCTTTTGTTTTTAAATGACGTTAATTTATTGAAAGCTTTCCTTATAACATAAACCGATAATATTTCATGTAAATAAACATAAGAAATTTACTTTCCTTCTGAGATAAATTACATTAGATTGCGACGTATATTGGAATAGAGTTTCAGTTTATTCATAAAGTAACATTTGCCGAAAGGATAGATTTCATGGTGACATTTGTTAAATGTTTATATTATGTCATTTGCCTCATTCGTTTATATAAGTGCTTCTTACTCCCCCCCCACTCCACAGATTGAAACCTATTACAGTAATGACAGTGTTGTGAAGTCTAAGAGCCAGATTTTCCCGGGCAGGAGTAAAAAAATTCCCAAATTGGGCTAAAAATTCCCACATGCATTAAAAACTTGGGAAAAAACCTGAAAAGTGGCAACTTCAATTAAATGCTTTCACATTCATTTTAATGACTTTGGACTTTTAAGGCAATTTTTAATAGAGCAATTTCAATTTTTATTTAATCTATACGTTTTTATTTAACAACTTGGCTACAAAGCCAAAATGTAGATTATACTTTAAAATTTTAACATTATGAAGTTTTAAAAAAGTTTTTTGGAGACTCTTGTAATATAAATTTGTCAGTGATTGATAAAAATATTTTTTTTAATGAATGCTTTGAAATTTATTAATTATAAATCAATCATACATGGTTACATAGATTGTTATGTATTTACATAGTATTAATGATTTGGTCCTTTATCTGTAACAAACCTTTTATGATGATTCGGGCTCAGACTAATTAATTATATTTAATTTATATCATTTAATAGTAATACATTTACACAATCTGACTGTACACTGTCTACAGTCTACTGTCAGTGACAATGTTGATAAAAAAAAAAACCTAGCCAAAACGTCAGGAACAAATCCTAGATCCGAAATAAAAAAAAACCTAGACACGCTAAAAATAAACAAATATGACGTCAAAGAGCCCCCCACCAACACAAAAAAGTATTTCTTATTTGAAAATGAGCATGTTTCAAATTATTTTATTTTATTTTCAATCAAGAATGTATTTAGTTTTTTTTTAAATTGTCAAACTAAAAAAATTCTCATATTTTAGGCAAAATCCTTAAAAATTCCATAATTCCCATTTTTTAAAAATTTGGCTCAAAAATTCCCACACTGAGTAGACCTGAACTCAAGTCAGCATGAGGTCAGACATATATAAAATATATCTTTAATGATTTTTAAAGATAAGACTATTAAAATCATCATCTTCCGGTCAGGCAGAAGAAAAGTTACAGCAACAAAAATACATTTGAAGCATTAAAATCAACATATTTAAGTGAACTATTAAATATGATTGAGAAATGAACGAGTGGGGGAATTTGTAAAATTTGAAGTAAATTTACTAATATTTCCACATTTAATATATAGTTGTGTTGTTTTGTTTTGTTTTTTTATTTTTTTAATTTTTAAAAAACGAATTAGTTATAATTACGGTAATGTTAGACAAGCACACAAAAAAGTTGGTGCAGATCTACTGAGGCGCACTTTTAAAATAATCGAAATTGAAATATCTTTGACGTCTGCTCAACAAAGGTGTTTCCCGCTGGGTCTGACAATGGAATAAGGTGACCCGAGTACAATCATTTCCGGTGTTCTTAAACCAGGGGTCGCTGACAGTTGCCTGGCTGCTCAGAAAGCGTGCATCAGAGATTATTGGTTAACGATGCAATCACATCAGGTCAGTTCGTTGTATAGACATTGGCTGAAAGTCATTTCGTTGTCTGACTATTGCCCGGAGGTCAGTTCGTTGTCTGGCTATTGCCATGAGGTCTGTTCGTTGTCTGATTATTGCCAGGAGGTCAGTTCGTTGTCTGGTCATTGCCAGGAGGTCAGTTCGTTGTCTGACCATTTCCAGGAGTTCAGTTCCTTGTCTAACCTTTGCCACGAGGTCAGTTCGTTGTCTGGTCATTGTCAGTAGGTCAGTTTGTTGTCTGACCATTGCCTCCTTACGAAACACTGAAGAATTGAATATTTCATATTCGATTGATGTTAATGCCCATTTAAATAAAAGATAATCTAGTACAGGGGTCGGGAAACCCTGACTCGCGAGCAAGATGTGGCTCTATTGATGGCTGCATCTGGTTCTATTGATGGCTCCTTATGGCTCTATTGATGGCTGCATATGGTTCTATTGATGGCTCATTATGGCTCTATTGATGGCTGCATATGGTTCTATTGATGGCTCCTTATGGCTCTATTGATGGCTACATCTGGTTCTATTGATGGCTCCTTATGGCTCTATTGATGGCTGCATCTGGTTCTATTGATGGCTCCTTATGGCTCTATTGATGGCTGCATATGGTTCTATTGATGGCTCCTTATGGCTCTATTGATGGCTGCATATGGTTATATTGATGGCTCCTTATGGCTCTATTGATGGGTACATATGGCTTTATTGATGGCTGCATATGGCTCTCGACCAATGTACGTTTATTATTGTTTTAAAAAGTTTTTCAGACTCATTTGATCTACATATAAATAGCATATAAAAACAGCAAAAACAGTGTTATTGAAATAATTCAGATACATAATTATTGTAATTTTAGAGTTCCAATTAGACTACACAAATTGAAAACAAATACTAGCATTTTTAGTTTTAAATGTCTCTAGATCTTTAACTATCACAAAATTACTTTTCAAAATATGCGCTATTTATTGCTCCCTCAGACAAAACGTTTCCCGACTTCTGATCAGGTACAATGTTAACCTAAATGTTTGGGACTGTGTGCGTGTAATCAGGTTTGACTAAATACTGTTTTGTATTTTATGCTTTAATTGAATACGTTTCTGGGAGGTGATTCACAGTTGAAAATGGAGTAAGCCCATACAGTCGGTATCCTTCTGTCTCGCGAGACGATGGTGCATCACCGTTGGGTTGGGTTGCATTTCCTCGAGTGGCTGTGCAGTCCTATCCTTGAGTGACATTCTTTAACACAGTTTTTACACACGAGTTCTGTGCTTCCAAATGTTTTGGCCTTTCTCCCAGCTCTTCTGTCTGCAGCCTCCTCCATTCATCGGTCCTCGGCTACTATAACGCATTCTCTGTGTTCCTAAGATAAGAACTAAAACATTTGGCGAAAGGTCATTCTCCTTTTGTGCAGCCAAACAATGGAATTCTCTTCCATTACACATCCGTAGCATTTCAACTGCTAATTCATTTAAGACTGCACTTAAGACACATCTTTTTAAAATTTATTTTCAAAAATAATAAAACCACATTTCTGTAATTGATTAGCGTAGCTGATGTATTGAGTATACCGTATTGTTATTTATGTAGTTAATATGCTATGAATGTTTCTTTTTATTTATATATGTATTTTTGTTTCCATGTAAAGCGCTGTGAGCCTGGCTCCTTGCTGGGATACAGCGCTATATAAATCATCATTTTATTATTATTATTATTATTATTATAACGCACTCTTTGAGAACTGTGCGTCACGTAGGTCACTCTTCTGCCTTACACTCCCAGTCACTTGTACGTATTCTGGTTGCTTTCATGTCCTTTGGCAAACATCTTTAAATGCAGGCGTGGGCCACCTGTCTTCCACTTTCCCGAAGCAAGTTCACCATATAGGAGGTCCTTCGGGATGCGGCCAGGGCTCATTCTTTTAACATGTCCTAGCCATCTCAGGCGTCTTTCACTAAGGATTGAGTATGCCCCAGTAGTGAAATATTTTTTCTTTAAGCTGCGCGATACCACGCAGCAGTTTAGAATGATTGCATGGCAAATTTTGTAGAATATTGCAAAAGAAATAAATTCTGTGCAACTTTGCTAACGAGTTGTATTTGCTTTTTTTATAGTGCTTATGGACACGTGTCCTTAAATGGAATAATGGTAGTGATACATTTTGTTGTTAATAAATACAACCCAATGGGGATCCACCATCGTCGCGCAAGACGGCAGTAGGCCGAAGAGGAAGATTGCAAGCGCATCTTTTAATATTGATAACAGTTGCAACTTGAGTCTTATAAACGACTTGGATGTCATAGCGCCAAGAAATTCGTCGGTCAATTGCAGTGAAAAGTAAACTGCAGTTCGTTAGAAAAATAAAGAGATTAATTTAACGCCATTCGCAGCCTACTGCTGTATTTTCCTCATGTGCACATTTTACACCAGCCCCATAAAAACAGTTTCAGAATGATACCAAAAAATTATATTAAAAACAACAATGATAATAAATGACGAATCTCTTTTAACGTGGAAAAAAACATCAATTAAAGAAAAGATTTTGTATTCAATTTGAGATGAATATTGTTTCAATTTCTTAAAGACACAATGCAATTTTTGTAATTACCAATTTTAAACAATATTCCTGAATATATATGTATTGAACTGGTTTTTGTTTTTTGTTGTATTTTTGTTTTAGTTGATCTGCTTGCACCGAATGTAAAACACAGCTATAAGGATTTTACGTACGTTTTTTTCCCTCCAACAATTGGAAACATCGCTTACGATCTACAGACCATTCCGTCTTTATTTCAATCGCATTGTGGCACAAATCCCCGATTCATCCACACACACCTCCCCAATTCCTTGTTCATCTTTCAATATCCCCTCCCCCCCTCTACGAACCAGAAGACACTCTTAAATTCTAGTTCATCTTTCAACCCTCCTCACCCTCCCCCAACGGGACTTCGCTCGCCCCTCTCTCTCCCCTCACCAGCAGTTGCTTTAAACACCTCCGGCTCCATAATTTCTTTTCCCGGCATTCTCCCGATTCTTTTAAATCTCTGTTTTCAAGTGACGTCAGGCAGCCAGCATTTCAATCAAGGGTGACAACCGGGAGTTGAGCAGAGTTATCCTCCGTTGATCACTCTTCAACGACGAATGCCGGCTAAGCTCCCTCCACCTTGACGTTGATTAATCTACGGGGTTTCTACGGGAATTTGCGGAGATCTTCGTACGTCCTTTTGGAGGGGTGGGGAGTTTTCTCCCTAAGATGTTAACCGACCAACCCAAAAGAACCCCCTGAAACTCCGCTCACACATCCTTACACCCCTGCCCACAAACTTTAATTGGCATCGGTAAAAACTACAGTTGCTGAGTAATTGATAACAGGAACATTGATCGATCTTCAATTAAAACACAAAAAATTGTGCTTTAAAAAATTAATTATTTTTTTAAAAAATCTAAGATATATTTAGTGTCGGCTCTAATTTTCGCTTTTACTCTTTTAAAAACAACATTAAGTTAGCTTAAGAAATACTTTTTTTTCTTGTATGTTTTTACCAGATTTAATGTTATATAGTAATAACGTCTAGAGGTACTGCACTTGTATTACTTAATGTTTATCTATATATATATAATTCTTTTCATGGCTCTACCATGCCGGACACCAAGCAAGCTGTCTAACTTCACCGACCATTCAGCTGGCAAGAAAAGTTAGTGCAGAGGGTGTGGGCTCCACAAGACTAACAATGCGTTCAATTGAGGCCAATTACTTTCTTCTTTCAGAATAACAGAATGGCATGTATTTCGTAGTGTAGTGTTATTACATTCGCCTAACACGCGTAAGGTCGTAGGTTCAAACCCAAGCTAAGAAATCACGTTTTTAATTTTTTTTAAAATGTTTGTGTTTGTGCCCGTTCATTTCTCACTTTCTTTTCGAACATGACTTCGCAACACGGGTATAAGCTTTGTTTTTCGACATTGGCATAATAACTTCGTGCTCTCAGTTGTGCTCAGTGATAGAAAAGTAGTCACAACTCTTCTCGGCAACTACTTTCATAAAATGAATACTTTAGACGCCCTCTATCGCTCTCCAGGCATGCGCATCTGTGTGTACCCGCAGCAGTTTGTACCTCATCGCTCATTAGCGGCGTATGCTACGACGCGGGACAGCTAGTATGTTTATAAGCCATAATGGGGATATTATATCGAGAAAATTGCCAGATACTGGAATTTTTCTGTTATTCGGTGATGTGTAGGATTTCATTTTATTTTATTTTTAAAAATATAATCTTTATTATCAATCTACGCCTCAATTTTCTTTCTTCAAATAAATTAACTAGTGATATTTTTTTAAATGTCATTGTTTCATTACTATTTAACAATTTATTTACTATTTTGTAAAGCTAATCTTTTTTTTTTTCAATAACCAACTGAAATAAGAAAACGCTCTCAAAAATATAATATTGTTTGTAACTTTCTTGAGCGATAGTTATCAAATAAAACATTTTTTTATGATTTAGCCGTGTCATCTCAAACTATCAATGTTTTTATCCCTAGTGGGAGGGGTGGGGGTAATTCATAAAAAATTTACACAAAAATTTCGCAAAAATTTCGCCAAACTATTAAAATATTGAACTAATTCAAATTTTGTCATTTCACCTTTTTCGTGAATTGTAAAAAAATAATATATCAAAAGTTTCCAGCCTTCATTTCTTGCCATAAGCCAGACATAAAATATCACTAAAACTCCTCACTTCCTACTTAACTACCACCTCGTAATACATCATATTAACCTCCCTAAAAATACAATAACAATAATAATAATAATAATAAAAGATCGTTTGATAAACGAACTTTGCGCGTCAGAAGTCGTGAAGTAAATAGGTTATCAAAATAGTAGTACATGTCCCAAGTCATAAAAGTAATCTAGACACTAGCGTGTCTGAGACCTTGAACTTCACCAAATAAGTGAACCAATTTCTGGACGGTCAAGTTGATTAACGTTAATGCTACATTTCATGGGACACTCGATGTGACGTACGCGGTTGAATATTGGTCGACTTTGTTGATATTTGACGTCACTTCCTTCACTTCGATTTTGTTAGAATTACTTTCTACTTAATTACACAGACGTAAAAGCGATTTATAATTTCTTTTAAAAAGGCACTTTAACGGGGCTATATTGAAATATATTTCCATAGCCATAAAATCTCTTTAAGAATTTTATAGTCTCTATCAGCTAATATTACTAACACTTATAGTATAGTTTTATAAAAACTTATGACATATTTGAACAAATTATTGATACTTTCAATTTTTCTCAGTGTGTAATTTGACCCATATTTTTTTAAAAACATAAAAAGAACCTTTCTATTGTATTAACGGTTACTGTAAAATATTTTAACGCGCCACTTAATATATCACGTAAATAAAAAGGTTAACAACAAGTTAAAATTATTGTTTAAATATAGAAAAGAAACATACCAAAAATCAAAACCCCCGTTTAGTAATAGTGCTTTCCATTTCTTTAGCATAATATACTTAGCAAATGACAACAGATTGGTCGATATGAATAACAATCTTTCTTCTTTGAAAGTGACAAGTCAGTGTAGATTTATGTCTGTAAGTTGTGCTCTATAAACCAAATAAAAAAACTGTGTGAATTTCAGAGATACAAATAAGACAGCACAAATGTCAAGGTCATTTAAGGTCGTGTGGCTGATTCAGATTTAAGGGACTGGGAAATACAAAAATCGTTTGCGAACCTAGAGAAATCGTAAAAATAAATGTAAATATTTTCTTTGTTACTTGGCAATGTTAAGACGAGTTCTTTGTTTTATGTGCGTTCAAGCAATAATTAGTAGTATTCACTTGACAACGATTAAGTCACATGATGCATTTGTAACAAGACAAAGAGAAAGTCAGTATTCGTATACATAATATCTTGTTAAGATTTTAGACGAGTAGAGACTTTAAGTGAACGTGTCATTATGTGTAAGTTACTGAGACGATTTCTTGTGTTGCCGTTACAATCACATACCAAATGACACTTTTCATTTAAGGCCGTGAGTCTGGTAGGTAAAAATAACAGTGTGTTCGAGAATTTAAACTTCAAACAATTTGTCAAAGGGACTAAACATTACCGAGTAACTGATGTTAAAATAATTTTTATTTGAATGAAATTAACTTTGTCGTAAAGGAAAACATGTGTATTCTGGAATTAAATAATAATATAATTCTCTACTATTGCATATTGATTGGTAATTTGGTAAGTTGGGGAAAAGTTGTCGTAAAATAATAAATAATTCCCGAATATAGCATTAATATTTCTTTCGATTAAAATTGCAAATATCAAGATTTCTAACATATTAAGACACTTTAAAAAAACAACCCAAACAAGTCTTCAAAGATAATTAAAATGTACGTAGGGAACTTTCATCTCTTACTGAACCAATATTTAGTTGGTGTTTTTTCCCAACATCTTTCTCTCCATTTTTCAGGCTCTAGACTTCTCAGAGTTTCAAGCATATTTCAATAATTGACGTCGATGTAAGGTCTGTCACATCAAGCTCTGCCTGATTTATTTTATCCAAGTATCATTAGTATCTTTCTTTTTGTTTTGTTTATTTTATCAAGTATACAAAATTCTACAATGTCTGGTTTAGGATAAGACTTTCCTGAAAATATTTGATGTTTAAAACTAATTTATATCTTAACTTTGTAAACATTACAAAATATAATAAGTATTTTCCCCCCTTTTTTCATTTTTAAAAATTATATGTGTTGAAGCCATTGTTCGGACTTAATATATCAATTCCTAGTTTATTATCTGTCAAGAGTCATTGATTTTTAAAAATGTGAGTGTTGTGTTGGCTTTTTTAGCTGAAACGTCACTAAGGAAATGGGGTTGGGGGTGCAGATCGCACCGGGTTAACCCATCACAAATGGTAACACCAAAATGTAAAAAAAAACAACAAAAGTATGTATGCTCCCGTTATTTGACAAAGGCAGACTTGGAGAAGGGAGGTCTATTGGGTAGGCTCTAAGTAGTGACGTCATGAGCTACCGCACTGGGTGAAACCAACCCTAGTTACTCCCCTTTCAGTTAATATTCTAATCCAAATTGCCTCTCCTGGCGTGTGTACTTACAGCTAAAAACTTTGAATACATGTACCCCCACATGTTTTGTGTCTTAAAATATTAAAAATTGTTTGCACCATTCGAGGTATCATCAACATTTATATTACTCCACGCCTGTTTTTTAATTTGCTGAAATCTTTCCTATGGCCACCTAAACGCAGACACTTTACGCGCGATCGCACGTCAAAAATAGGTGCGTCTGGTGGGAGTGCTTGAAATCAGGTGCCACAATGCAATCTCCACACAACTGAACCGCAATTACGCGTTCGCGCATGCTCATTGCGCTCGTCATTTCCGGTGGTTTGGAAAACGTCTGAAGAAGTCCCGGGATCTATTGAAATCTCGTGAGATCAAACGGGATCTGGTGTACGCCTGAGCGGACGCTGGTTTAAACGTTTTGGGGTGAGTCTAAAACGAGAAGGAAAAGGTAATTAATGACATTACATGGGAACCAATATCCCGACATTAGAAAGAGAGAAAGGCAGGGAAAGAAATTACCAGTAAATCTTTAAAAGGCTGATTTAAAATGTTGAATAATAAAACAGAAAGGAGTGATAAATTGTTTTATATGCAGTATTATTTACTATCTAAAACTTTCAACTATTTACGTTTTTTTTTTCTGTTTCTTTTTTTAAAATGTTGTTAATGTTATAATAGTCTTTTAAAAATAACTAGCTCCTGTTTATAAGCAAAGATAAAAAAAAATGTCTATCATTTCTTTCCTTCATGTATTTTCATCTGTTATGTGGGTTTCAGAAATATTTAAACGATATGGTTAATTAATTTTATTATTCTTTTTGCTTCTGGTGTTACGTAAGAAGATAAAATTTTAATGGCATTAAACACTTTCAAAACATAGATTACAACACAGTTAAATTACACCAAAAGTTAATAAATAAAGTCATTAAGTCATTTTATCTCTTTATTATGAAAGTCATTGAAATTTCGTTCCCAAACATTATATTATCGCACCTTGTCTTCTTTTCCTTTTTTAAAAAAAAAAAACTATATTTTTACATAAAATTTAAGAAGACACATCGTAAAATCGAAATCGCCCTTTTTTAGAATATAAATTGTATCTATTTGTCACTAGTAAGCTGTTGTTAGGGACCAAATGTTAAGCGAAGCACGTGATTCAGATCAAAACGGCACACATGCCAGTTGCTGGTATCAAAACCCTAACCATCTTACTATTATGTACGTTGTCATTAAACTAAATGAAGTACAATAATGTTGTAAACACAAGACAAATTCAGAAGTACGTCGATTTTTTTCTTGATCATCGGAAAAATAACTTTGTACTGTTGAAAAAAATACTGAAAAGTCCGATATTTATTTTTCTTTCTTTCTTTTTTTAATTCGATTTCTTCAGCACTCTCACTCCAAAGAAGAACAACAAAAAAATTAATGACGCGATAATATTCAAATCTTCTACTGAGCGTTGAACAGATGTTGTCAAGCGCTGGGAGAAATCTCAATGACAAAAGTGTAACGCTTAACTTAACAGGGACACTCAAGTGTAAAGATAGCGGAATAAAGGACCTATTTTAAGGTGCTATTATAGAAATGGTTTCTTCCTTATAAATACAACCAATAATAGTTTACACTTAAAGTACATCTTAGCGTCTGTATCATCGTTGTTATGAACTAGAACGTGTTCTTTGTGTAAGTAGTTTAATCTGTTTTTTTAAAAATGATAAGAATGTTTTTTTTAATTTTTTTAAAAATTATAACAATGAAACAACTTAATTTTATTGGTTAATTCTTTAAAAATTTGATGTTAATAAACTGTTAGAATCATTAAATTTCACACTGGAAAAATAGTTTACTCTAATGTGTAATATGTGACAACAAAAATGTAAATTTTTAAAATCTATTATTAAATCATTTCAATTAATTTTCAAACTTAAAACTAAAATTCGATTTTCCTTTCTAAACTACTGATTCTGAGAAATAAGGATAATGAAAATACATTTTAAAAGTAGTAAATGCATACTTTAGTCGTTATCATATTTTTTAAAGTTTCTATTATAAATGTTCACTGTTGTACAATTAGAAGCAAATGGTGAGAGTAAAATTAGTCTTAGATCAGGGGGCCTCCAAAAAACGCCCCGCGGGCAAGATGCGGCCCACGAGGCCCTCTCATCTGGCCCCCAGAGACCTCCTAATCCAAAAAAGATACTATTTTTACCTGTACTTTGCTACAAAACTTAGTAGTTGGGGGTTAGTACTTGGTCTCAAAACTGCTGTTTGACAGTTAATGCAGCCCTCCGGCCGAAAAGTTTGGAGACCCCTGTCTTATGTGATAGAAAGCTGTTAAAAAGCTACTAAACTGAAAAATAACTAAATAAAAAAGAAATCGTAGTATTTTTTTTCTAACGCTTCCACATAACTGTCTTCATAGCTTTCAGACCAACTTAATCTCACAGCATATTAATCAACCTTAAGAATGAAACAAACATTAAAACATCATGTCGATTAAGCATAAACAAACGTGATATAGATGTTTCAATAAATACATTTCTGATGTAATAGGAGATATATTTTTTGTGCAGAATGAAATGACTTGATCTAAAACGAAATTTCATCTTCATCTTACATTAAATATCACCACGAGCCAACATGAAAAATCATCTTAACCCAACATGAAATACAAGCATTACCCAACATGAAATATCAGCTTGACCCAACATGAAATATCAGCATTACCCAACATGAAATATCAGCTTGACCCAACATTAAATATCAGTTTGACCCAACATGAAATATCAGCTTGACCCAACATGAAATATAAGCTGACCCAACATGAAATATCAGCTCGACCCAACATGAAATATAAGCATTACCCAACATGAAATATCAGCTCGACCCAACATGAAATATCAGCTCGACCCAACATGAAATAACAGCTCGACCCAACATGAAATATCAGATCGACCCAACATGAAATATCAGCTCGACTCAACATGAAATATCAGCTCGACCCAACATGAAATATCAGCTCGACCCAACATGAAATATCAGCTCGACCCAACATTAAATATCAGCATTACCCAACATTAAATATCAGCATAACCCAACAATAAATATCAGCATTACCCAACATTAAATATCACCATTACCCAACATTAAATATCACCATTACCCAACATTAAATATCAGCATTACCCAACATGAAATATCAGCTCGACCCAACATTAAATATAAGCATTACCCAACAATAAATATCAGCTCGACCCAACATAAAATATCAGCATTACCCAACATTAAATATCAGCATTACCCAACAATAAATATCAGCATTACCCAACATTAAATATCAGCTCGACCCAACATAAAATATCAGCATTACCCAACATGAAATATCAGCTCGAACCAACATTAAATATCAGCATTACCCAACATTAAATATCAGCATTACCCAACATTAAATATCAGCATTACCCAACATTAAATATAAGCATTTCCCAACATTAAATATCAGCATAACCCAACAATAAATATCAGCATTACCCAACAATCAATATCAGCATTACCCAACATTAAATATAAGCATTACCCAACATTAAATATCAGCATTACCCAACATGAAATATCAGCTCGACCCAACATGAAATATCAGCTCGAACCAACATGAAATATCAGCTCGACCCAACATGAAATATCAGCTCGACCCAACATAAAATATCAGCTCGAACCAACATGAAATATCAGCTCGACCCAACATGAAATATCAGCTCGACCCAACATGAAATATCAGCTCGAACCAACATAAAATATCAGCTCGACCCAACATGAAATATCAGCTCGACCCAACATAAAATATCAGCTCGAACCAACATGAAATATCAGCTCGACCCAACATGAAATATCAGCTCGACCCAACATAAAATATCAGCTCGACCCAACATGAAATATCAGCTAAACCCAACATGAAATATCAGCTCGACCCAACATGAAATATCAGCTCGACCCAACATGAAATATCAGCTCGACCCAACATGAAATATCAAACCCTTCCCATTTAAACATTCAAGATGTCATCCTTGACTCCTCTTTATCATCAAATCGCTCAATATAACTATCCCCCCAACACATACACATACATGGGATAGCCCAACCCCCCTCATATATCCCTGACCGTAGCAGCTCATATATAAAGTGCACGTCGGGGCCAGCCCTCCCCTCAGCCACCGCAACCAATCCCCACCCCCAACAGATGCCACAGACAAATGGAGTCGACTTTACGAGCCCCGGGATTTGCGCCATGATATACTAGGGTATGTGAGGGGTATACTAGGGTATGTGAGGGGTATACTAGGGTATGTGAGGGGTATACTAGTGTATGAGAGGGGTATACTAGGGTATGTGAGGGGTATACTAGGGTATGTGAGAGGCATAAAACTTTGTGTCTCATGTGTGGGTATACTAGGGTATGTGAGAGGCATGAAACCTTGTGTCTCATGTGTGGGTATACTAGGGTATGTGAGAGGCATGAAACCTTGTGTCTCATGTGTGGGTATACTAGGGTATGTGAGAGACATGAAACCTTGTGTCTCATGTGTGTGTATACTAGGGTATTTGAGAGGTATACTAGGGTATTTGAGAGGCATGAAACCTTGTGTCTCGTGTGCTGATTTCCAAACAAGCTCAGTTCTATTCTTGTTGTGTCAGTAACTCTAATTTACGATGTGCCCGTTGGCATAGTATTTACAATTTGTTGTGTAACTAGCTGTAAGCTAATTTAAATTAACAGGAATATTTGTAAACTTGGTACTACCCGCAGCGTCCCATACACCGAAGACATGTTAATAGATAGTGTAGAGAAAGGAGGAAAGAACGGATACAAAATACATCTCAAAGAAATCAGAACAACGCGAGAGAACATTGGAGTTGGGGTCTCCGAAGCATTTTTGGTCTCGAGACATGCGCACTTCGTTTAGCTACGTGGCCCCCACTCTGCACCAACATAGCTTGCCAACCATAAGCTGTGATTGGTCGAACCATGCAAGGGTTATTCTGTCATACTTCTTTGCACTCGTCTTGTGCTTGTTTTGTTGAATTAAATATATATAGATGGCTTCGGATATCAAATTTCAAAGAGGTTGGTTTTTTTTTAGTGTTTAAAGTCATTTGTTATTTATGAAATAGTTCGTGTTTTAGCGCAATTTCCCTTGCCAAAATTGCGTCTATATTTTGAAATACCTGTTCTGTCGATTCGAGCTTGCAAAAGCGACTCCTCCTGAACAATAATAGATAGAGGGTTAGAGAATTTAGCAAATATGTTCAGGACGTCCCTAAGATGTTCTCGGGCAAAATAAAAATACCGAAAACGTTTACTGGATTTCCTGGAAAATCAAATAAAAAAGTAAAAAAATATCCGCATTTGGCCTATTCATTGTCAACCGGACCAGCTATCGGGTTTAAACAAACGCAAAATGATAGCTAGTAATATTTAACACAATGTTGGAGATGAATTTTTTGAAAAATCTCTTTTCATTTGACTCTCGTAATTTTACAAGCAATCTGTAGATAGCAATTATTTTGTTTACATTCATAATTATTAATTTGAAATGATTGTTAATGTAATCAAGAATGATAGTTAATGGGGTATTCCCGCTTTGTGAATGCTTATGTTATATTGTTGACACATTCTTGGTGTGATGTAGCGTGAATGGATATGACCTCCTGTTTTGTTTACTTTCAGAATTACTGATTTGAAATTATTTTTTAATGTAATCTATAGGGCTGCGGATATTACCGATTAATTTCTCGATTAATCGGTAAATTATTTTATCGATTAAAATTATTTTAATCGATAAAATAGTGATTAAAATTAGAAAAATGTTTTTTTTTAAATAAATAATTAATAATAGTTTTTATTTTATCATTATTTTTTTACGTACAAACTTCTCCGTTAAGGGAATTCAGAATAAGTATACTTTAAAATAACCTGTTTTATAAGGACAATGATATAAAAAAAACATTGTTTTTAACTATTTAACAATAACAAAATTTAAATTCATCGACATTATATCTAACTACTTATTTTTAAATATATCCCTTAACAATAGTACGTGTTTTAAATTTAATTAAATTAAATACTTAGGTTATGGGCATTTTAAAAAATGCAATAAAAGGGCACAAAATATGAAGGAAAACGAAATAGTGAAAAAAGAGAATATGAGGTCTTAGAAAAAAATCATAGCTTTCGAACCACTTGGGATAAAAAGATGATCTTTATGTTTTTACTAATCATCAAACAATTTCTATACAGCTGTATTACTTTTATATTTATAAAATTAATTTGAAATTTTCATTCAAGTGTCTAAACTTTAATACGTTATTAAACTTGTTTTCAGTGCTAACTGTTTTAAAAATAACTTAATGCAAATACCAATTGCCTGTTTTTATTACTTCCCTTGAAATTTTCAGTTTAATGACGTCATACATCTTTATTTTTAGCTTAACAAAATTATCTATTAATTAATCGGTAATTTTTCAAAAGTTAACGATTAAATTTAATTTAATCGATAACAGCCCTAGTAATCTAGAATGATTTCCTTTGAATAAAAAAAATCGGAAATTATTTGTTTGAAAATGCTTTTACATACTCATTCGATTTTTCATAACTTGTTTTCAATTTTATTTTTTCTGCATGCATTTTTACAAAAACGATGTTTTCAGAATCTTTATATTTGTATATTTCTGCTCTCATAAAGCTATTTTAAATAACATTACTTGAAAAATTAATTAAACTTTTTAAATGTTTATTCTGTCCATAACTTTCAGGTTACGTATAAATTTTCATTCTTAAGTCTAAGACTTAGGTGAATTACTGGATGTGCTCTTCACGTGAATATGTCTACAGTAAAGCTTTCAGAAAGCTTTTCAGACTGGGGCTGGGCGGGCGGGGGGTAGGGGTGTGGGATTCGATGTTTTCGTCAAAGGGAGACAGAACGCCTGTCTTCCGCCAACGCTATTACTGCAGACCAGATCCTAGGAAAAGCCAATTCCACTTCGAAGGCAGTCGTTCAAAACCCGCTTAGGGTTCTGTTTGTTGGTCAGTCGATGCGTCGGTCAGACTGTATGCCGGTAACAATTTTAGGATATGACCATCTGAAGTTGACCACGACAGTCGGGCTAGACGCGACGGTTCCCTTCAAATATTCCAATGAAGGTTGGATTTGTTTCCTTTTGTGTCCATCTTTTTTTTCTCCTCTAATGATATCTGGTGTTTCTTAAATTTGTAGGGTTTTTTCCCCTCCGGTTACAAGGAATACAACGGGTGGAAGAAAAGTAATTTTTCCTACATGGTTTTAAAATTCAAGCGATGAACATGTACACATCATTTCCACGTGTTTCTTCAAAGCCTTTTTGCTATTTGCTCATATGTCATATTTCATAGCCTATTGGCTCTTCTAGTTAATCATGTTTTGAAAATTAAAGCTTCATAGAAGCAATTGATGGAAAGGATTAAAATCTAAATCTTAGTTGCTAAAAAACTGAAATAAAAGGTACAACAACGAAATGCGTTGGCAAAAGAATTAATTAATGCTTAATCAATGTTCTCATTAGGAACAAATAAATGCACTGGCATTTAAATTAACTTTATATCAATTAATGCATACTATATGACTATATGAGGAAAAAATAATGTCTCTTGATTTTATTGAAAAGCTTAATCGCAGACCTATTCTAT
Organism: Radix auricularia; assembly: GCA_002072015.1. NCBI lineage: Eukaryota > Metazoa > Mollusca > Gastropoda > Lymnaeidae > Radix > Radix auricularia. The sequence continues at coordinate 1,306,560 of MUZC01000269.1, read as the reverse complement.
ATGAAATAAAACTGAAGTATTTAACTCATTTTAACAAGAAATATGAGTGGGGGGTATTTTTTCCTTGACTCTATTAATAATATATATTTTTATGTATATACTAGAGGCAAGTACCCGGCTTCTCACGGGTTTTAAATGAGGTTTTCTGTAGAAGCGTACTATGCTGTTTATTTGCATGAAGTAAAAGGTTACATTTATCATAAAGCAGGTCAAATACAATTGCCTATCAGAAAAGCATAGTGATAACTGAAATATATTTTCGCCTGCGATAATTTTGGAAATGTACTAAACAATAATCCTAAAATTTCATGCTTCTGCCTACTCGGGAAATAGGAGAATTAGTTATTTTCAATTTTATATACCTCAAATAACGGTGGAAAATGTTTTTGGGCCCCCGGCCCCTAGGAGTGGGAATTTAGGGAACGATTGCCATTATTGTCGGGAGAGTATGCTCAAGAATTTCCAAAAGTTTCATGGTATTACCTATACGGTAAATTTGAGAATTAGTGATGGGTGAGTTTTTAATATAAGAAAAAAAAATGTGGGGCACCCGGCCCCCAATGAGTGGGAAGTTTAAAATTTGTTTTTGCAAATTATCGTTAGGAGAGTGTACTTAACAACTTCCCAAAGTTTCATTCTTCTACCTACACGGGAAATAGTCGAATGGGGGATTTTCAGTATTTATATAGCGTATATGAGAGTACAAGTTTAAAATTCTTTCTCGCAAAATATCGTCGGTGTAGCGTACTTAACAAATTGCCAAAGTTTCATACTTCTACCTATCCATAAAATAAGATAATTAGTGATTTTCAGTTTTTATATATAAAACTTTTTTTCCTTATTTGAGCTATATAAAAAATGAAAATCAACAATTTTTCTATTTCTCGAAGAGGCAGAAGCATGAAATTTTAGGAAATTGTTTAGTGCACTTTTGTAGAAAGTGTCCATACGTTCAGTTACTGCATTAAAGTTATTTCTGTTTACCAAAGACTTCAATGTTATTATTGTGGGGAAGAGATTTGTGTTAATTAACGCCTACAAGCGAGAATGTTGTCAAACCAACCACGACACATTCCTCATCAGTGATACAATCAAACACGAAACATCGACTTTACAGCCGTTGAAAGGAAGTCTTGCTATAGCTTTAGGAGCTGTTTCGGAAGAAGAAAATTGCATGTGTAAAATATAGAGAACTTTAGTTTTATAAAAATAAAAGAATTTTTTTAACATATATAAACTGAGATCTTCTAATGTGTTCTTTTATTCTATGAGACTTTTTTTTTTAAGTTTTGGAATTAATGTCTTTTCGGGCCTAAAATTATTTTTAAATTGCACTCAAGTTTAAAATATTAATTACACTTAGAATATTTAAAAATTAATGCTAACTTATTATAATGTATATAAAATATTCGTTGTTATCATTTTCAGCGCATTAGATCCCTAGTCACAAAGTCAAAGGCTAATTTTTTTTTTCAATGATACCATACATCATATTGCAAAATCAATGCGGAGAAAATAAATTTGTTTTTCAGAACGGTTATCGCTGAGAGCAATGCATGAAAGAAATAAAGAAAAGACTTTAGTTGAGGTCCACTGGCTGGTGAAGGGCGGGGTGAGGAGGCGGCACAAAAGGATTTAGAAAACGGATCGCTTCTGTTTGGATTCCTTAACTTAATGGCACCTAAATCTTGAATCCACAATTTCTCAGCCTACAGTTTTTTCCTCTTCCTGCGGGAGAGCCCATTATTTTTAGACTGATTTATTTTACACGTTGGGCCCCTGTTAATTCTCCTATGGGCGAGTGTTTCATGCATTTCAAATCACAAATTAATCTGGGAGGCCTTGGTGCAGGATGCGTTTAAAGCCAGGCCCATACACTCGCTTGGACACTTTGGAAAAGGAAAATGACGATAAAGATGGGAGGAAAAAACTGTTTAAATTGAATTATCGGGAAAATAACATAAAAACTTAATTCTTTAAAGAGAAAATTTGGGGATTTGTCAAGATGAAGTAAAATTTAAACTCAATGAAGGGCGATGTAATGATTTACGTTGACTATTAATATTAAAATATCAATTTCAATGGTTTATGGTGCAACGTGGTGCGCACATTTTTGCTGGTGATGTTCGCACGATGGTGCTCACACCAAGAGGCAAAAAATTTCATCCATGTGATATCGAATAATTAATCAATGTTAGCTTTATTTTTAGGAGCTTTTGTTTTAATGTGAATGATAGTAATAAACATTTTTTTTTAAATACAATATTTTACACTAAAAATATCTACTTAACGGTTTTGGACTTACATATACCTTCATTTATAAAATTGGGATATTTATACATGATACAACATCCTTACTTTAACACGATTAAAAGGATAAATTGTATATCACAAAATAACTCAGTGTAGAAATGTTTAAAACATCTGACTATGATGAAAAGATTGAACTCTGGTTAAATGTGTGTCTTCTTGAATCACTGAGAAACATTTGAAATTATTTATGTTTATGATACCGCATAGATTGATTCTGAAATAATATAAGTATAAAATACAAATTATTCTCATTAAATAAAAAATAAAGCTATAATATTACCTGATTTGAAATTGATTCATCAAATTTTAAAAAAAACCAAAGGAAAAAAAATGTGTAATTGAAAAATAAATTTAGAGCAGCCCTGATAGAAAAACTAACGAAAAATGTAAAATAGACGTATATAAATATAAATGATAGATTGAATGTTGTGTAATAACAAGACAAGAAGTCCAGCCGATGTCCAGCCGATGTACACCTTTGTGATCGGCCAGACATAAAAACAAGGCCAGGGCCTGTGATTGTATAATAAATCAAGCCTCGATGGGTGTCACAGTAACATCTCCCAGCATGCAAAGTGCTGGGAGGGGGCGGGGCGCGGCGCAAGGGATTAACTTGAGAAGAGGAGGGGGGGTAAGAGAGAGAGAGGATGAGGGGGAGATGTGGGGAGATGTAAGACAAAAAGAAAGAAGAGGGGAAGAGGAAGGCGACAGCTAATCTTGTCATAGACAAGTTGTGCTCAATTGGCTTTCTGACCACTGACATCTCACCTGAGTCCATCTCACTGGTCATATCCACGGCCTTGGCGTAAGAACAAAGTGGTGTAGTAGATGTGTCTGTGATGTTCTTTGTGATGTCCCTCCTCATTCTCATATAGACAAAGTGGTGTAGGAGATGTGTCTGTGATGTTCTTTGTGATGTCCCCCTCTCTATCATATAGACAAAGTGGTGTAGGAGATGTGTCTGTGATGTTCTTTGTGATGTCCCCTTCCCTCTCATAAAGACAAATTGGTGTTGTAGAATTGTCTAAGGTGTTCTTTGTGATGTCCCCTCTCCCTATCATATAGACAAAGTGATGTGGTAGAAGTGTCCAAGATGTTGTTTGTGATGTCCACCCCCCTCTGCAACAGATGTATTTGTTGTGATGGCATTGTTTTGAAAGCGACTTATGTCAATGACATCGTTCACGTGTTGTGAGGAGACTCTAAGTGGATATAAATTTAAAACAATAATACAATAAAAATACAGCAGTTGTTTAAATAGACAAGGGACTAAAGTCTTTATTTGATTTTTTGTTTTAGAGTTGTGCCTCCCTTTCATTTAGACAAAGCTACCTAGGATATGTGGCTTAGAAGTTATTTACGATTGGCCGTTCTTTCCTAACACTCCCCTTCCTTCCTCCAAAGAAATTCCTTCTGGAAGTATCATTGATAACGTTATTGGACTACACCATGGAGTTGTTAACCTGACAATCTCCTAAACGAAATTTGGTTTCCCCAATAAAATACAAATTTTCGAGTTCTCCCAAACTGTACATAAAAAAACATTCCTTACACTACTTCGATGTTGGAATGAGATTATAATTTTTTTTAAACCCGTAAAAAATCAAGTTTTTTTACAATAAATCGTTTATACACGAGACATAACTATAAGGATGTTCATTATAATACTCAGGGCAAAACAATCCAAAAATAAAATTTAATACAAAATTCTAACTGTGTCTCGTAAAACGTGTTTAATTCAATGCGCACTGATCGAGAATATATTTTTAAAAAGTATTGTCAATAGAATGCGCACCTCATTGCGTGACATGAAAGGTTGTTGAGCATAATACGCACCACAACACTCTATCTAAACAAAATTAATACATAGAGATAAATAAAATAATTTAAATTTTCAATTTACAATTAGATCTACTTTTCATTTGATTGATCTGAAATTTTGATACATCACTTTTATCATCGCCATGGGTCGGCTTGCAAAATTTCAGCTCGCTAGCTTAGGAAAAAGTGGGTTAAAATGGATTCAAAGTTTTTTCGGCAAGCAAGCACGCAGGGTCGGTCGCAGGGGCTCAGACACCACAAGTTAATATAAAGGATTTAAAAATGTGAAAGAGGTCCACCTTTTATCTAATTCAATTGTATTTCAACACCCCTCTCATGCTGTTCTTGCTTGAAAACAAACACTTATTTTTTAGCTTTAAATTTCTACATATAATTTTCTTTTTGTAATATTGTTAACGGTGGGATTAAACGTAACTTTGATCAATAAATCAAACCTTTTTTTAACTTTTGTTTTAGCTGTGGATCTAACAAGATCTTGTGTACTTTTTTTTAACTTGTCATTACAAGGTTTTTTGTTGTTTTTCCTCCACATTACTGCCGAAATAAATAACAGCCAGAATATTTTACGTGTTTGTTCTCATTCTCAAAATCAAACATTTTTATCGACGACCAGGAAACTCCTTTCATGCTACAACCCCCTCCCCCCGACGCCCCGACCCAGATTTCACAACAACAAAAAAATCATCCGTTAAAAAACGATTCATCTTTAATCTGTCGCACGCTTTCGATTGATATTTTTTTTTTTTTTTTTTTTTTTTTTAGAATTCAAAATTAAACTTTTCTCATGTTTCAGGAGTAGACAGTACTGTCGCAACCAATCGAGGAGTTCTTCGTCTGCTTACAGTAGTTAGTGACCACACAGAACTGTCCCCCTGGCCCTAATCTTCAGGCAACCATCATACTAACCCTTACCTTAAGTACTAATCAACCAGTTCACAACGTAATGACTTTGTTAGTTATAGGAATAGTATAGTATATTCACAACGTGGTGTTAAAATCAACTGAAATGAATACAAAATTAAAATAGCGTATTTTTGACAATATGTCATGTTCTGTTAATGAGGTAAACATAATTACATACTATGAAAACGAGTCGGGCTATGATCTTAAAGTCTTATAAGCCGTGTTGGGCAGCGGTCAAGCCGGGTAGAAAAGTAAGCACAAACCGTAAAAAGATAGATTGTGTCTATAAATCTCATAAATGTTTAAAAAATTACTAAAAGCCCCGATTATGCTGAAGACCCCTATGAAATCGAGGGATGGGGTTAACCTCCAGTGGCTTACGGTACTTGCGATCGATTTGAAATTTTGACACAATGCATAATCAGGGGACACAAATCTGTGTGCAAAATTTAAGCTCGATAGCATTATTAATTAATTTCCCCGGGCGGAATCACGACAAGACGGTGATGTTAATAGAAGGGACTTAAAAGGGTTATAGAAAATTGTTGGCGTCAGCGTTAATATTTAAATGAATTATTTTGTTTTGTTTTCATAGAGTCATCAGTACTTAAACTATTTTCATGAGTTTAGCAGTAAAACGTATAGCTTTATAGTATTCAGTTGCAACAGCTCTATTAGATCCATATAATGGTGGCTGTTTAATCGATCAATATTAACAATATTGTAGTTAATTTTTTTTTTCAGAAAAAAAAAAGGAAACATTAACAATGATAGTTTTGAATGTTCCTATTGCTTGACCAACCCCCTCTTTAACATCCCCCCCTTAGCGTTTGACTCGCCCCAATTTTGTTATCTTTCCAGTCTAGCACACGAAGTAAGCAACGTGGAGTGACATTCTAATGACAACTGTCACTAACCAATAGAGCACTTTGTGACCCAGGCGAGTCTATTAAAGCTTAGGTCTGGGCACTTTAAAAAAAAATGGCCTGGCCATTCCGAGGTCCAATCTCTCTGTGTCCTTTGTCTGTGGTTTGATGGTCTGTCTTATCATAATGGGGATCAGGGTTGTCCGCGGCCACGCGATGGCGTCACGTGATCATTGTTGACACGCGTCATTCAACAGTTGGGGGTGTTCATTGCAATTTGTTATGTGTTATACGTCACTACTTTAGATTGAAACATCTGAGGTTTAATTGCTTAAAGAATATAACTTGATTTTTAAAACATGATTTATTTTTAATCAAGGTTTTAATAACAGAAACAATCATTAATATTTTTGAGTTTTAAAGCGATTATGTTTTTAATCACACTTCTAGTTATTTAAACACATGTCGATCAACCAGAAATTAAAACATGCTAAACCAGGGGTCTCCAAACTTTTCTGCAGAAGGGCCGCATTAACTGTCAAACACCAGCTTGGTGGCCGACTACTAAACCCTCAAATTCTAAGTTTTGTGGTTGACTACCATTAACAATATTACCTTTTTTTGGAGAGTAAAAGGTCTCCAGGGGCCAGATGAGAGGGCCTCGCGGGTCGCATCTGCCCCGCGGGCCGTAGTTTGGAGACCCTTGTGCTAAACAATTACAAATGAGAAGTAAATTTTGTAATAAAAGTTAAAACATGAAGAAAAAAAAATGTCTTCATGTTTTAACTTGTATTGCAAAAATCACTTCTGATTTGTCATTGTTTAGCACAAGGGTCTCCAATAATATTTTTTTTAAACTTTTTTTTCCGTTTTGGGGGGAAGCGGTAGTGATTAGAAAGTACCATCAAAAACATTGTCTCTTATAAATAATATAACTATCATATGGGCTGTTTCTACTATCATATGGGCTGTTGCTATTTTAAGTAACTCAATGTTTCCGATCAAAATGACACAATGACTCCAAGCAGAGACGGTAGCGTATGTTAAATTGCGGCAGTTAATGACCCGTCATAAAAATATAAAGTGATATGTTGTTGTGAGAGAATAGACATGAATCAAACAAATTAAATGTCAAGTCATAAAATATCGGTGTCAAACATACTAATGAAAAATATATCTAAAAAAATATTTTTCCATTAACGTAAACAGGGCTGGCGATTTCAAATTGAAACAAAAGACTTAAGGAGACATTTTTAAATAAACGTCTGTCTTATTCTGCCCGCTCTTAGATGTCTTAGAATAATGAAGAAAGAAACATGTTGTATAATTAAGTACCCGTTGAGGGTCGGGTTACTCCGAAGCGACCGTTTCGTCCCCCTCAATTAACTAGCAACGCTGTTGAGCGGTGCCGGGTTAGGGCCAGGAGCGCCAGCACGGAATAGCAAAAGGTACCGCTAGGAAACGCTTTTGGTCGCCAGTTCTGAGGAAACCTTCCGGTAGGGGTTAAACCCTGGGTAGGTCAGTGATGATCCCACGCTTTGCGGCGATCTAAACTATAGAGACTCGTAAGCTTTGCCGTGGTGGCGCCAAAGTGATACTATGTTGATAGCGAGTCACAGTAGGAAATTCCCCACCTCCCTCGGGAGGCACACTTTAGTTGGAGGCGTTTTCGACCTAGTGTCCTGGACGCCCAGGCGGCCGCTTGTAGCAGTGACCGCTCCGGGGGGGGGGGGCTTCTTAGTCTTTACGTCCCTTGGGGGGCCAGAAGGCTGAGGGGATTTTCCGGGAAGCCCCATGAAGAGCGCAGGCTCGGAACTGCTGATTTTCTTCCACATGTATGATTAAGTAATTTTTTTCAAACTTTTAAAAATTGTGTTTCCTTTGAGGCTTGAGCCCAGTACCTCCACATGTAAGGCGAACGTGATAGACCACGTGATACACTACGAACAAAATGTTATTCAATGAGGGAACAACGCAAGTGAACGCAAGAAGCATTGTTGGGGTCTTGAAACATGTCCACCACCACCACCATCGCCCCCACATCTTTTGAACCCATTTCGCTTGATTGGTCGATCCCAATGAGGGTCATTCGTCATGCTAATTACCAGGGTTGTCCATGGGACATATTTTTCTGTCCTATCCCATCCCATGGCAATTAATGCTGTCCCATCCCATCCTATGGGATTACTATTATAATATTAATATGGAATACATTTAAAATAAAATTATGAAATTTATTAAAGTTTAGGTTTAGTGTCTACTAAATAGGACTACATATACAAAAAGACATGCAAAACGACAAAATTTATTAACTTTATGACAATTCAGTATCATTCCGTGTTACCGCTCGTCAAATTGAGAAAAACCTAGACAAGCCTTTTACTACATGGGAAATGAAAATATGTGCTGCCCCATCCCATCCAATCCCATGGGACGTTTCCCCATGGGAATCCCATGGGAATAACATTCCTATGGACAGGCCTGTTAATCTCATCAACGGGAGTTTTCTACCATCATAAACTTCAGCTCTTCTGAAAGATTGCAACTATTCTACCACCCAGCAGCGTCGCCAGTGTCTGTCTCCCATCAAATTTGCCGCCTACTCCAGGTAGAAGCCCCTTCAATTCTCCGAGAAATTTTAGATTTAAGACCACGGACAAAGGAATGACTCATAAGGAGATCCTGACAGGTTGTCCTATCAGGGGGTAAAGTGATGGGCGCGGCGTCTCATTGCCAGGATGGGTGTTTTAGTCCTGAGTGAAGATGTGAAGAAACAGGAGATAAAAATCTGGCCTGAAAGACGGTCAAAATGAAATAAGCGCCAGCTACTGAATTGAAATTAGGATTTAGGATTACTAGAGTTGGAAGTGCGCACTTTTGGGGAAATTCCCGCTGAGCAAGACAAAGTTTACGATGGTACAAAACATTTTGGGAATGGGACAATCTAACACAATACAGAAAATAGAATTATTAGGTTTCGACAAGAAAAAAAGCTATTTAAAAAATTAAGGAAATTGGTAAAAAGTAACTCAACAAAAAGATGTACTTTCTAAAGATATGTATGAGAATTGTTGGGTTTTTAACTTAATTTATCCATGGAACAAACTTCCAATTATGTATTTGAAAAGTCTGTCCTGTCTGTTCGAGCTTGCACAAGCAACTACTCCTGAACCATACAGGTATAACGGGTTCGGTACTTTTGCAAATATGTTAAGAAGTCCCCAAGAATGTGTAAGGGCCTAAAAAATTCCAAAAAAATTATTCTAGATTTCCTGAAAAAAATAAAAAAAAGACCTAAAAAAGTTATTCTACACGTCCTGGAATATAAAAAGGACCGAAAAAAATATCAGTATTTTGTCAAATTCTTGGCAACCATTACAGCTATCAGGGATAAACAATTGCATAACGATAGATAATAATATTTTTAAAAATGTTGGAGAAGGAATTTTTGAAAAATCTTTTTTCGTTCTATTCCCGAAATTTTAGCATCACTTTGTAGATAGCTATTGTTTAGTTTCCTTTCAGAATTATTGATTTGAGGTGACTTTAAATGTAATTTAGAAAGATGTCCCTTTGTTATGGACAAATTTTAGGAAAATACGCTTAAATACTCATCCGAGTGTTTATCACTTGTTGTTATAATTTTAATGGTGTGGTAGTAGTAGTAGTTTCTTGATTGTTACAGTTTTTAATTTAATGTTTATTAATCTATTAATTTTCTTTTTTTTTTTAAACAATTTTTTTTTAAATTTACTTTAAACGCTTTATTTCTATCTGACATTTTAGTTAACAGAATAAGCTGAAACTTTTTAAAAGATCTATGAACATGATTTTTATAGCAGTCACGGGAATAAGAAAAATTAAGCTTTAAAAATACTAACATAAAAAAGTAATGGATATTCTACTGTAGAAGAAAAGGATAAACTCGAGTGAGGTAGATCTATTTCTTTTTTACTATAGGTTAGATATACCGGTGAACAAAGTACAGAAAATAAAGTCCCCAATCCCAACACACAATATTAAAATGGTTTATTGTTTTTGTTTATTGATCATTTAAAAAGTGAGAGCGATCTTTTCTTGAATTTAAAACTCAAATGAACGAAGCCTTGTAAAAATTCAATTTGATCTATGCTAAAACATTCATCATTTCTTTTGTTATCGCTAAAAATCATTTTTAACAAGACTTAATTGTATAACTTACACAAGTGACATACTTCGTGTCAATGAAAAAAGTCCCAAGGCTCCTTTCTTATTCAATTCATACGATGACTCTTTCAGATATTAATATCACAATTCCATTTATGTCAAGTCTTGGTATAATTTATTTTATTTATTTTTTTAAAATTTTTGTTACTTCCAACCCTGTCTCGACCTTAGGAATCCATTCAGTCTAATGCTGTCTCGTATTTTCTCGCGATTTAATTAGAGACGAGACTTCGTTTGGAGGCGTCTCGTCTCCTGTAAAGTCGCTTGTAGGAAATGACGTTTAATTGGCTGAGGAAAATCTATTTTGCTTTGACAATGAATTCTGGCCACGTTGTTTTTTTTTCTTTTTTTATAAAATGGGGGATGGAGGGAGAAAACTCCAGCATTGATGCAATCATTTGCCCTTACGTTTTGTTTTCACTTCTAATTGGGGTTTGTTTATAAAGGAGATAATTCACACTTGAATGGCCGATTAAAGTGATGAATAAATCTGCGTGCCTAAATTTATGAACAACGTTACAAAATGCATCATTATTTTCCTACCAAACAAAATGTATTTAATCATAATATGAATTGTTTTTGGGATGCTATGGATATTCTATAATTCGAAAATATGATTACATTTTTGTTACATCAATAGTCTTCTTGTAAACCTATGCACAACACATTCTTCTCTAGTGGATTTGATCCAGTTTGTCAATTTGTCGCGCTAAGCGCATATGAACATTCTTATCTATTATTGCTGAACATGCATTTTACTAATTGACACAGAAGCGAACGCCTTAAGCTGGGCATTCATTTATTTCTTTAAAAAAACATCCAACATATTCTTACAACAAACTTTAATCAAACTCTAGAAATAAGGCAAAAGATAAATTCTGTTTGGGAAGGTTTTGACCTTAAACAGAAAAAACTTAAGACAGTTATTTCTTATGTCCAACTAATAGGGCTACTATTCTTCTCATAAGTCGCATATTTTTAAAATTGTACATTTTGATAATGAACATGATAGACAATGAAGAAAAAACAACACATATAAAATGTTGTGGTTTACTGCCTTCTGATCATAGATTTTCACAGCAGACATGTTTTGTTTTTTTATACTCTGAGAAATGTAAATGTCTTAGCTTCTAGATAAGCCATTTGCTAAATATGCAAACTGCCCTGTGTGATAATAATACTAGATCTAATTATAAAACAAAGTGTTGCACACCGTAATCTAATTGCTGCATTCATTACATATAGACTAATATTCAATTAATGCTTTTATCAAACTAAATTACTGAATAATAAAAAAAATTAAAACGATATTAATTGAAGTTGATTGTACTTTTTTTACAACTGAAATAGAAAAATATAAAGTTTTTAAAACTACAAAACGTCAAGAACACAAAATACAACCTGTAACAACTATTACAAGTGATACATCGCCTTGAAAGCACGAGACACTTTAAAGTTGTCAAAATTGTACCACCGAGAATGTAATGCCGATGCGAGGCGGACACGAGGGGCCTGAAAGGACATGTACCCACGTTCACCATATTTATCGGTCCACTGGTCACTAATTGTGACCGAGACGTCTGGCCTCTTCCCAGGGAGGTGGCCAAGTACGTCATAACGGTCACATTAAGTTTGGTCAAGTTGGCATGGCGATCACAACGAGACCGGGGTGATGGATGGGCCTAGGCCTCTGGAAGCTGAAAGACGGGGGGGGGGGGATATCTCTGAAATACATCGGTCAGGCTGGGCGATAGATCATGTGGAACAATAGAGCCAGGGTTGAGCTGACTGTGTTAGTGCCAGGCTGTAGACAAGTTACGATATGTTTTGACGACTCTGTGATTTGTGTGAATGTACCGGCAGGTCATGTTGAAAGGGAAACTACTACTAATAGGTCAGCATGACTTTAATGATTTAAATCCTCCTTCAAAAAGATTTTGAGAACACAGAAGAAGAAGAAGAATCGACTGAAGTGCAACGAGACTGTAAACTTTTGGAAAAGTCCTATTATAAAGTAATGAATTTCATTAACCCGTTAGAACGGACCCTTAAAAACAATTATTATATGCATCTTTCAATAATATAATTATGATTGACATCTTTCCTATGCAATAATTGGAAGTAAAAAGCATTCGGAACTCATAAGCTAAAATCGGAAATGCAATAGAAGTTGAAGTTTTTTTGTTGTTGTTTTTTAATCGGGGGGAGGGGGATATATTTTTTAGAACAATCGTATGAGAATTCAATTCATTTCTCCTGTAAACTAACCCTAAATTGCACCTGTAATACGTCCCTGCGCACTAAACTTGGTAACACAATGTACGTAAGTACCAATCAGCTTTGTCTAACGCAATGAGGTTCGAGAGTGTATCGAACTCAAGGCACATGGTTGAGTCAGTCGACATAGCCATAAGGTATAACGATTTGATCAATGGCTTATAGTTGTAATTACTGGGATAAATAAACATATTTAACAATACGGTTCAACCCGAGTGCACGATAATTGTTATTCACATAACTTTCGTAGATTTCATTTGTTATTTTCATATATTCTCTATGTTAACTAATTTTATTGCATATTACATTGTTCACATTTAAGAGCTGAAACAGAAACTCCAGTAAACTTTATCTGGGGTTAAGTCAGAAGTGAACCTTACCAAACGATGATACAACAATAGATAATGAACGCTGCACTAAACTAGCGACAGAATTAATCGGTAAAGGAAAAAAAGCCACAACTTTTCAAAATAAACAGAGCATCCATTGTGCTGTACTCTGTCCTCAAGGGAACACGGGGTCTCCCTCGCCGCCCGCCGGCACCTGATTAGAAAACGTCATCACGCCATTTGAAGGAATCTCCAAACCAAATTGCTATTTGGTTTCCTAGACGCCATATTGTTGTCGAAGACGCCGCGTTGGATCTCGACTCTCCCGTTTGAGTTTGTCCATCTCAAAGAAGACCCAATATTTTTTCTGACCACATTACGTATCGAGGCAGTTTTTTTCTTCTTACGTCTCCTACAGACTAGTCATGCAGACAGCGACTAATTTCGATATCAAAAGAAACAAGGAAGCGTTGGGGGAGGGGGGCATATCTGTGCATTCAGATGATACAATCGCGTAGTCTTCAGGGTTCCTATTGGTCAAAATTGGTAATGGCTCATACCAATTTATAGAAAATTTAAAATTAAAACTGGGCCATGAAATATTTTAGTTCATATAAAAACAATAATTACTAATTTCACATCTATTGAATTGTAACAATATTTATGGGCATTTTATGGGATACGTTTGACCATATATATTATGGACTGATGGTGTATGTACTTACAAACGTTAGTTCCAGTTTGTTTTTCTACTTAGGAAAACGATGGAAATTCGTGACATTCAAATCGCCATTGAAACCAAGACTATCATCAATCTTGACATGATTTTTTTATACTTAAAACTTTAATGACTTTTTACACAATGAGTTCAGGGCATTATACATTGACTCATGAAAGGATATGTCAATAAATTTTAAACTGCTAAGTCTGCCATATTTTATTTCATTAAAACATCGGTGCATTCAATAATTACTTTTGCCGACTTTCTTTGCGCTCTGGAGAGTTCGTGGGCCCCAGGCGGTCATTGAATTATGAAACAAAATTTACACGTAGCTAATGTCAATCTTATTTTAATATTTTCTTTCAAAATGTTTATTGTATATCTCATTTAAAACTATCCATGCTAGGCTAAAATGCTAATTGCACTAAAGTATTAAATAAACACTTTTTTTTTAAAAACAAAAGTTGTTTTTTTTTGTGTGTTTTTTTTTGTTTTTTTGTTGTTTTTTTATTTTAATCACACATTCTTTTAAAAATTTCTGAAGATTGTTCCACAACTTTGGCGCCTACAATTCAAAATGTTCTAAACATAGCTCATGACGTGGTGTATATGTATGTAGCGTACAATGACCATTGTTGAACTTTCATCTTGTCATCGGCAAATAGAGTGACTACATGAAAGCTGACTCACCTTGTTGCTGTATTAGGTATTGTTACGCCATCATAAGCATATCAATATTTTGTTTATAAAGTCTAAATTTAATTCCTATCTTACATTACACTGTCTCATTGCAAAGAAAACCAAATGCCCATTACCTCATATCGGAATTACAAACAATGTTAGTTATTCAAATGTTTGTTTGTTGTTTTTTCTTCAAATTGTAACTTATTTTTTAAATTTGATTCAAAAATGAACAAAATATTCATTAATTAGTTAAATAAGTTCACAGCAGGTCCGATCTTAGAAATGGTGGGGCCCTAAGCGGCTTAGTATGTGAAATGGATGCGCGGGGCCCAGTTTGGGTAGGGATAAGGAACTAATAAGGATAATAAGTGAAAATTAAGATAGCCGAGGCCTTTGAAAGCTCGGGGCCCAATGCGGCCGCTTAGGTTACAATGACCTAAGACCGGCCCTGGTTCACAGTTGTCCTCATAGGGAGCTCAAAGTTTTAAAGATAATTTGATTTGATTGACGTCACTAATGTAAAAATTCATAAGAACTTGTTTATCAGGTGTTTTTATTTTACTTTGTGGTTGTTGCCATAAAGACATTGTTTATTGGGTGTTTTTATTTTACTTTGTGGTTGTTGCCATAAAGACATTGTTTATTGGGTGTTTTTATTTTACTTAGTGCTTGTGGCCATAAAGACATTGTTTATTGGGTTTTTTTATTTTACTTTGTGGTTGTTGCCATAAAGACATTGTTTATTGGGTGTTTTTATTTTACTTTGTGGTTGTGGCCATAAAGACATTGTTTATTGGGTGTTTTTATTTTACTTAGTGCTTGCGGCCATAAAGCAAAAAGCCACCACGTCATCCCTATAGTCTACTCGATTGTTTCCTCCGGACATGACGTCAAAGCCTTTAGATAACATTGATCCCCAGCTAATTACTGACAGACGGTCTAAGGTTATGTAACTGTGGGCAACGTCGAACTTTTGCTTGTCTTTGACCAAGACTGAGTGAGTCGTCGACTGCAAAAAAAAATATATTAAAATTAGGTGGGGCGGGGGGTAAGGGTACTAGGAATAGCGTGGTTCCTCATAGACGTGGCCCTTGAACGTGACGTCACGTACCAATACGTTCCTGCCAGGACAAATTTGCGCAATAATATTCTGTATAGATAGAGTGTCGTGTATACTGGCCTAAATAAAAACAAATATGAAAATAAATATGAATTCCGGCTGTATTTTGCTCATATTTGGATCATCAATTAGTCGAATAAATCCGAATGAATTTGAAGGGGGGGGGGGAAATCGCCGAAAACGTGTTATATTAAATATCTCACGGGGAAATATAAAAAAAGAGGAAGAAGATAATGATTACTTTTGACACTGCACTGTTATACTGTTAAACAGTTACTAGATGCCCACGGCGTAGCATACGCCGCAGAGTTTCTCATAGATATTGCAAAGAAAGGGGGGGTGTAAACAGACACAAAATACATCACGAAGAAATCAGAATAAAGCGAATGAACTTTGGGGGCGGGGGTAACTGCTGACACATTGTCTTTCTGGAAACATGTGCTCTGCGGTTAGCTACTTGTCAACCTCACCCCACCCTTCAACACCCTAGTTTGCCAAACATAAACTAATAGACATCCAGGTCGTAGCATACGCCGCTAATGATTTAGTGACGGGTGACATTTTATGAAATTAATTGTTGAGGAGAGTATGTGACTACTTTTCTGTCACCGAGCACAACGGAGAGCAAGAAGTTATGACAATTTCGAGAAACAAAGCTTACAGCCGTGTGGCGAAGAAAGGGAGAAATGAACAAGCACAAACACAAACATTTTTTTTAAATTTAAAAAGTAATGTCTTAGTTGAGCCTATGACCTTCCGAGTTTTAGGCGAATGTAATATTCTGAAAGAACAAAGTAATTGACCTCAATTGAGCGTATTGTTGGCTTGGTCTCGATTACCCCACCCTGTGTACTAACTTTTCTTGCAAGCTGATTGGTCGGTGGGGCAAGAAGACAGTTCGGTGCTCGGCATGGTTGAACCATGAAGAGAATTATATATANTATATATATATATATATATATACTGTTAAACTGTAATACTGTTATACTGTTGTAATGTTATACTGTACTATGTGTACTGTTTATTTACAAGGAGATCATTTTAAAAATGTGGAATTCCACCATCTTACAACACATCCTCCCTCAAAAATCTAATTATTAATAAACTGTTTGATACACGGGCCTGCCAGCATTTTGCATGGCGGGACATATTTTATGAATTAAAGATATGAGGGGGCCGAATACTAAACAAAAATTACTTACATTTAGACATTTTTATTGCAAACTTTTAATGTGAAACTGAGATCATTGACTGCAGTTAATGGCGAGGACAGGCTCAATGCCACTAGTGTGATAGTACAATATCACGTAGGTGAGGTCAGGCTCAATGCCACCAGTGTGATAGTACAATATCACGTAGGTGAGGTCAGGCTCAATGCCACCAGTGTGATAGTACAATATCACGCAGGTGAGGTCAGGCTCAATGCCACTAGTGTGATAGTACAATATCACGTAGGTGAGGTCAGGCTCAATGCCACCAGTGTGATAGTACAATATCACGCAGGTGAGGCCAGGCTCAATGCCACTAGTGTGATAGTACAATATCACGTAGGTGAGGTCAGGCTCAATGCCACTAGTGTGATAGTACAATATCACGTAGGTGAGAGTCACTCACTCCAGTCCTCACACGGTTCTTGTTAAAGCTCCTAATTGTGAATTTATCCTCACGCAAGTATGTCGATAGAAACAAGCTGAGCATTGTCTTATCAAATTATTCGAGTCTCTTGGAATCTGTATCCAGCTGATGGTAAAAGTCAATGAGAGAAAGTTGTTGTCTGCTACGACATTCAGCATCACTTTGAAACTTAATTAATTCCAGTTGGAGATGGCCTGCAGTATCATCCGGGTCAACAGAGAAGGCAGAAGACGAAAAACTTATTTCCTTTTCAATAGTTGCAAAGTCCGGAAAGCCAGAGATATGGTACCTGCAACTTACCTCTGCTTTAACTCATTTAAATGGGTTTTTAGCGCATTTTCGAGAAGTCGAATGCGCTATTGCACCCGTTTTGTCCGTCTGTCCGTCTGTCATCACCCTAGATCTCAGCAACCATAAGTCCTAGACCCATGATGTATATATATTTTTTGTATGTCCTGACCTGCCATTTGTGCATCAACACTCAGTTACTCGATCCGTTAAAAAAACCCGTTAAAACTACCAAAAAACATTGCGAATCGAGAGATAACACTGGCGCAGGCAACGGCCGGCATTGCCGGAAGTCTTAGTATTATCAAAAGTATTAGTTTTTTTTGTTGACGTCATTAGAATATGTGTAAAAGTTTAGAGAGTTTTACGTCATTATTTGTGGTGACTTCAATCAAGATCTTAGCGGCCCAGGGGCAGAAATTGAAAACTTTTTCGAAACAAGCTTCAACATTCAACTACTTTCACCAAGATTGGCAACCACGATCTATCAAACAACAATTGACGGAGTATTTGGGCGATTAGCTGATTACAATTTACAATGTTTCATTTATGAGTCCTATTTCAGTGACCACAAACCACTTGTAGTTAGATTAAAGAGAAAATAAAAAAAATTAAAATGTAAAGAAATGACTTTTAAATAAAAAAAATTTCAGGTATATTCATTACAGAAGAAAATTCATAAAAATATGTCTAAAATCTAAACACAATTACTGATAACTACATAATGCTGATATCTAACATAAGTACTGATACATAATACGAAAATGCGCTAACACGTCCTGAGTTCCAAAAGGGACCAGGCTTAACATGATTTTTTTTTCTTTCTGGACAACGTATATAATTCCCTATAGTCAGGGTAAATGTGTATTATTAGGCGGGATTTGTGACAGTTGCCTTTGAAAAAGTTGCTGCTTGTACCTAAAGACATTGATATGTAAATATAATTGGCTGGCTGCTACATATCCCTTGAAAACTTGCGTTAAGAAGGATTAGATGTCATTTACTTTGCTACAGATAAGTATTGCTAGTGCACTGTGCACCATTATTGATAAATACAGATATTTCTTCCATGGCAATTTAATGTTATTGAAAGCAGAACAAACGTAAGCAAATAAATATGTTCCCTTGTTTGGTTGAGAAACTCTGAAGTTTGAGTATTTGGTCGACAATGACACTTCATTAATTTTTGCCCTTATTTGACGTACTTAGAAAAATAACAAACTTCCTACTTTTCTTTCAAATATAATATAATTTCATACATAGTACTTCAGTCAATTAAATATCTAAATACTTAATGATGAGGCCGAATGCCAGTTAAAGTTCAAGAGCGGGCCGTGTTTGGCCCGTGGTCTGGACTTTGGACACCCCTGGTTTAATAGATGGGACAAAAAAGATGTACGCGACATGAGAAATAAGACACAAGTCTCGTCAACTCACCTAGACTATGTGCATGGGAAGATCTTTTTAAATGCCCTGATTTTATTTGATTTCTTTTGATATAATTTGTTGGTCTAACGTAGACTTACTAGAAGGTTTCAAGGGTGTAAAATGAAAATGATGAGTGACAATGTCGAAATTCTGATTTTGAAAAAATTTAATTTTGGTAAATTGAAAAGTGTTTGTACTTAGCTGACACATTTTACCGGTTGCTTAATACCTAACTTCAATACATCCTTGTTTGACAAAGCTAAAATATTTACAAACATGCTAATAATAACAGAACAATTCCTTACGAAAGCTATGAAATGAGCAAAGTCCTTGGCAAACATCCACTCACTGAAAAGTTATAATCGCCTACTAAAAGTATTAAGAAATGAAACTAGCCAATACATCCCATGTAGTCCTGGTCTCATTAGGGCAGAGTTGTCGCTTCAGTGGCATAGAAATTATGGACCACACTAAAACAAGCAAAGATAACAGTAAAGCGTTCATTTTTAACAAAAAATTTAAGTTCTCTTTCCTTCAAACGGCACATTGGTAAACATTGTGACTAACTAAATAACTTTCCCGAGAAAAAAAAAGAAACAAAGAAAAAAAAGAAAAAAAAAAAAAGAAGAAAAAAAAAAAAAAAAAAACCCTCAAGTTGAGCGATTATATTATGATTTAAAATGAAGTCTCTTTTTTTTCAAATGCTGGTTTTGTTGTTTTTTTCCACACTTTGTGTAAGTTAGATTCTAGCTTTTATGTATTTTTTAATAAAACAATTTTTCGATGTGGACTAAATTTATAAATTAGAGCCAATCACATGTGTTCATATTATCTATTTATTTTTTAAAACGCGCTAAAAAACGCGCAAAAAAAGTCATACGCTATGTAATTATTGTTTTATATCCCAAAGACATGGGAATTCAGAAGGTATAATTTCTAGGAATAAACAAAGTAGTCTTCTTTTAAAAAAGCTTCCCACCACAACAATAACTTAAAGACACAAAATTTAGTCACATTTATCTCTTTAGATTTCAAGTCAGCACTTTCTAAACGTTATTTTATATTCGTTATAAGCATAAACTAAACCTCGCTTCATTTCAATAAATTTGAGTTTATCCCCGACAACACAATGACCAAACAACGCTGACTTCATTAGTCCAGCCGGTCATCCTCTATTGTCCACTTTGTTTAAAATAGATACGTTTTCCAATACTAGGAACCAAGTTTCACCACGGAAGGGTCAACGCGGCGTAAAATTCGCCTGGGAAATGAATGGATTAAATGGGTGGTGTCCTCAGCCGTGTACCGAGACCTAAGGACAAACGGTCTTATTGCTTCGTTATTGGTCTTGAAAAGTCTCGACCTCAAACCGGAAGTCTGATTCAACAAAGGAAACAGGAACCGTTATACGTAATTGGGTCTTGACCAGTCTTGACCTCTTCGTATTAACACCATAACCGAGTTAAGAGCCAAGTGGCTATATTTCTGACCAGTACTCACCAGTTCCTACTTATTCATGCTAATACAAAGAAACTCACATGCATATATCAACTCAGTTCAAAAATGTAATGCCTGAAATTATAGACATTTTTAAGCTACTTTCCTATCTTTTACTGTTATAGAAAATTCCTGCCTCGTATGTAATATATTTTAATGAGCCACTCAAATGTTTCCATTTTACTTCTAAGGATTCTGAAGCGAGATCTTACCCATACAAATACATATTTACACTAAAATACCACACATTTTAAAATGTAATTTTACGCTAAAATTTAAGTATGGTTTTGGTTAATATTTTTGGGGCTCCTTTCAATTGATAAATTTCTGGCAGAACTTTCGGGCTGATATTTAGCTTTCATCCCTACACATGTTGTTAAAAAAGATAAATGAATCCGTGGTAGAAGTGATTTAGATATGACCTTGTTATTGGTAAAAGTTACTGAGAAAACAGATTAAACGAGTTTTTCTTGTTCCAGCACATTTACAACACGCGATGATAACATCTTTCTATTGCTATTACGCCTACACTATTAACTGTATTTTTGTGGTAACCGCCTTTATTTTTTATCTTGTATTTTAGGTCTAAAGCCTGATTATCTTAACATCCAATGTTCAATTTCTCGTCTTTATTTCTTTTTATCTATGAAATTTCGACCAAACCTCCCTCCACAAGCCTCCCCCCCCCCCCCGTGTCCCCCGCTGAGAGTACATGCTTCTCTCACCATCGGGAGGACCGATACATTTGGTAGGGCAAGCGACTACGTTTCATGAATAAAATTGATTGTCACAGGCAGACAGTAGCGGTAAGCCACATTGACCCTTCTTTGACAGGCCAATTACCTCCCTTTAAACCTTACATGGGCCCTTAAGTCTGCAGTTGACATTTTGAGAGGACTAGCGTTCCTCCCCCCTCCTCTATTCCTTTAAATTTTAGTCCCCCCTGAGTGTTCGACTTGACGGTATACTATGAGATTTGAAGGGACTTTCTAGCCAAGAGCTACAGGAATAGCAGAGTGAAGAAATAGAAAACATGAATTGGTTGGTTAGAAAGTTGAGTGGGACTTTGGTTTTAACGATGAAAAGTGTGGGCAATGATTTTTTTCTAATAAATATATATCTAAAACTCGAAATTACATTGTATTTTTTTTTCGGTGTAAAATTGTATTGTAAAATTCCTCAAAAAGAACTTTGAAAAAAAACATTTTCCATTTATTTTTTAAGTTAAGTATCAAATACGATATAGTCTACCTAAATGTATAAGAAAGTATTTATGAATGTATGAAAATATGGGTAATAAAAAAACGTATAATGTTTAGTGAATTAATTATTCATTTTAGTTACATGTAATAAGGGTTTTTTCACATGATATTTAAATATTTTAAAATTGTCGTTAAAAGATATTCGTTTAGGCTTCATGAAATTAGAAATAATTTAAATTCATGATTACTTATGATATTATAATTGCTCAAGATTAATAAATAAATGTCTGTCTCCAAATATATTTGTTGTAAAATAAGTGGCATATTTCAAATACAACGGAAACAACAAAAACAGCCGCGTTAAAAACGTCATTGATGCTAAAAAATGTTTCCATTTTTAACACAAAAAATGGATTTTCTTCACATGTTAAATTTTATGAACCTCATTTATTTCCCTGCCTATGCCTACAGTTGGTTCTAAACAAACTTTCTCATATGTCAGGGTAGCCAGCATCTAATCTATGGTTAGTTTACCTCCCATAAGAGGATGGCTTTCCTCCCATGTTAAGGTACCCTGCAGCAAAGCCTCCACACCCATCCTGCCCCCATCCCCCCCAGTATTTCAGCTTACAACTATGTGTGGGCTCTCATTCCAAGAAACCGCACGGCTGAGGTTGAAACTACTACAGCTTTAGGGGCCGTCCATAAATGACGTCACGCGCCTGGGGGGGGGGGAGAGGGACCATGTATTTGTGACGATGTGTGACGACGGGAAGGGGGGTGTTTGAGAAATGTGACGTCACATCAAAACTCGCAAGTCTATGTTTAGGTTCCACTTAACCTGTCCACCAACACTCAATGAACATCACCACTTCCTGTACACCACCACTTCCTGTACACCACCACTTCCTGTACACCCCCACTTCCTGTACTCCACCCCTTCCACTACTCAACCCCTTCTACTACTCCACCACTTCCACTACCCCACCAATTCCTGTACTTCACCACTTCCTGGAATCCACCACTTCCACTACACAAACACTTCCACTACACCACCACTTCCTGTACACCACCACTTCCTGTACTCCACCACTTCCTATACACCACCACTTTCTGTACTCCACCACTTTCACTACACCACCACTTCCTGTACACAACCACTTCCTGTACACCCCCACTTTCTGTACACACCACTTCAACCACACCACCACTTCATGTACACCACCACTTCCTGTACACCCCACTTCAACCACACCACCACTTCCTGTAATCCACCACTTCCACTACACCAACACTTCCACTACACCATCACTTCCTGTACACCACCAATTCCTTACACCACCAATTCCTTACACCACCACTTCCTTACACCACCACTTCCTGTACACCACACTTCAACCACACCACCTCTTCCTGTAATCCACCACTTCCACTACACCAACACTTCCACTACACCACCATTTCCTGTACACCACCAATTCCTTACACCACCACTTCCTGTACACCACCACTTCCTGTACACCCCACTTCAACCACACCACCCCTTCCTGTACACCACCACTTCTTTTACTCAACCACTTCCTGTACACCACCACTTCCTGTACTCCACCACTGCCTGTACTCCACCACTTCCTGTACTCTAACACTTCCTGTACTCCAACACTTTCACTACACCACCACTTCCTATACTCCATCACTTCCTGTAATCCACTACTTCCACTGCACAAACACTTCCACTACACCATCACTTCCACTACACCATCACTTCCTGTACACCATCACTTCCTGTACACCACCAATTCCTTACACCACCACTTCCTGTACACCACCACTTCCTGTACTCCACCACTTCCTGTACTCCACCACTTTCTGTACTCCAACACTTTCACTACACCACCACTTCCTGTACACCACCACATCCTGTACACCACCACTTTCTCTACACCACCACTTCCTGTACACCACCACTTCCACTACAACACCACTTCCTGTACACCACCACTTTCTGTACACCCTACTTCAACCACACCACCACTTCCTGTACACCACCACTTCGAATACACCACCACTTCAAAAACACCACCACTTTCTGTACACCACCACTTTCTGTACACCACCACTTCCTCTGCACCGCCACTTCCTCAACACCACCACTTCCTGTACACCACCACTTTCTGTACACCACCACTTCCTCTGCACCACCACTTCCTCTACACCACCACTTTCTGTACACCCCACTTCAACAACACCACCACTTCCTGAACATCACCACTTCCTCTACACCACCACTGCCTCTACACCACCACTTCCTGTACACCACCACTTTCTGTACACCAAAACTTCCTGTACACCACCACTTCCTGTACATCACCACTTCCTCTACACCACCACTGCCTCTACACCACCACTTCCTGTACACCACCACTTTCTGTACACCACCACTTCCTGTACACCACCACTTCCTGTACACCACCACTTCCTGTACACCACCACTTCCTGTACACCACCACTTCCACCACTTCCTGTACACCACCACTTCCTGTACACCACCACTTCCTGTACACCACCACTTCCTGTACACCACCACTTCCTGTACACCATCACTTCCTGTACACCACCACTTCCCCTCCTCACACTCAGCTCCTCACCAGCCACCCACCAGGAGACAGAATCTCAAGACCCCCCCCCCAACCTAATGCTATGATTAAGACTTCCCCTCCAGATCCGGACATTGGTGGATGGAAGGTGTTTTAGCCGTGACTGAGTCCCGCGCTAATTTGATTTGCGGTCAGTCTAGAGGACATGAGTGGAATCCGCGAGAACATTGCCGCTTTAATCGAAGCAAATCATTCGTCAGGATGGCTTATTGATTGGTCTCTTCGGTTTGTTTGTTGTTTGGGGGACAGAGTTTGTTTGCAATTTAGGTTTGGGAGTGGGAGGGGGTTTGGGGAGCTGGTCATGAAAGACTTCGGGTTTTTAGTAAGTTTGTG
The DNA here is from genome assembly GCA_002072015.1 of Radix auricularia. NCBI lineage: Eukaryota > Metazoa > Mollusca > Gastropoda > Lymnaeidae > Radix > Radix auricularia. Next base: position 1,282,259 of record MUZC01000269.1, on the reverse strand, counting down.
TTTTTTAGGTAGGGTTTGGATTTTAGTAAGTTTGTATGTTTTACTTGTTAATTAAATGATTGGTTAAGTTACTTGATAGTGTTTGGTTTGATTATGTTTATTAAAATGTAGGAAAGGATCATTAAAATGAATATTTCTTTATCTTTAAATTGTTAGGTGGAAAAGAAATTCAAAAATAAACAATTGAATATGGGTTAAATGGTTAATGTGTGTAGTCTACATGGCTTTATTTAAATAGGTAACCGACAAAAGGTGGTTAAAATAAGATGACTGGGTTTTGTGCTAGCCAGATATGTTCAAGTATGCCTTGGCTAAACACTAGCCAGATATGTTCAAGTATGCCTTGGCTAAGAACTAGCCAGATATGTTCAAGTATGCCTTGACTAAGTACTAGCCAGATATTTTCAAGTATGCCTTGGCTAAGTACTAGCCAGATATGTTCAAGTATGCCATGGCTAAGTACTAGCAAGATATGTTCAAGTATGACTTGGCTAAATTATATGAAACCTGTGAACGCTTCCTATAGATCTCACTCTTGTGATGTAAAAAAGAAAACCAAAAAATTAATAATCGAACGTTTTTGAGTAATGAAATAAATAATAGCTAACTTAAAAACACACAGTCGATAAGGGGAAACATTGAGGTGATGGATGAAGAAAAAGATGTTTCATTTACGTAGAAAAAGTCTGGAAAATTTGTTGTGGACAACCAACCCACACACTTTTTCACTTTTTTAAGCAAATGTCAAAAGGGATGGCGCAGAGGCAAAGGTTTAGAGAACAAATAACTAACATAAATTTTACGGACCACACATCTCTACTACACTGTCTTTATATATATACATAGTGCATGCACATGGGGTTGGTGTGCAAACTACCACTATATCATCATTCACAATTTGGACGCACCACGTAACTTTCTTGTGCAGGGGGCGTTCAGCGGCATGTTGTACCTCCCCTCCAACAGCCGTCTAGACCGACCATGAATGTGCAACTGCAACGCTTCAAAAATACTATTCATAAAAGTTAAAATAAATTATTCGTAACAATGAAGGTTTTGATTATAAATCCCATGGCGTACCGCTCAAAATAAAGTCTTTGGGGAAAAAAAACTGCACAAAAAATAACTCGCTTTGAATGTCCGCTTAAACCTGTTTAATATGTAAATGAGATTTAATTTTTTGACTGGCTGTGAGGGTCTGTTGGAGTTTGAGGCATCATTCGCTATTGATGACCAGACAGAAAATTGCCTTTTATTAAATAGGATTAAACAAAATTGTGTTGCCAAACTATTAAAAGCAATAACATATTTTCTGCACAGTATCCCCAATTTGTAATTACCACTTATTATTCATAAATATTTTAAAGATTAATAAAAACCGCTTGTTTTATACATCAGTAGGATTTTTTATACATTGTTAGTGTGTACATAAATGTCTGTTTGCCTTCTCCGTATCTCATTATTTCTCTTCATATTTTCGAAAGACCAAGCTACTGATACTATTTTAACAAAGATTAAAAATAAAAAGTTAAACACAAAAGATGAACACATTAAACAACGCGAAATAAGTAGTTTTTGTTTTTTTAACTCCTTGAAAGAAAGTTTTCCTGTTAGTCAAAAGCGGGCGATAACAAGAGGATAACAACTCCTTTGAAAACGACAATAAGGTATTATCTCCCTTTAGATTTCATCTCCAGAATGGCTATTATATATATCCCATTATCTAAATTAACTATTAGAGTCATTAAAAAGAAATAGTATTAACCTAAAAATTAATTTATACATTTTTCATGTGGTTTAAAATATTATTGTTTGTTTTAGAAAACGTGTTTTGCAAATTGACTTCTAGTAAAAATGGCTACTTGTTTAGAGTTTCACAGAATATGTGTAAATTATCCATCTAGTTTTAGGTATCTAGCTTTTACTCTATTCTTGTTCACCACTCCTATTCCCCGTGGCGCTACATCCCATGTTTTGCATATTTCATGACTTTTGCAAATGTTACATATCTCTACTTGACTACGGAAAGCAAAATAAAAAACTATGTTGCACCATTGAGTCGGTCATGTATGTCGTCTATTGTAATCAATAGGCTTGCGATATCGGAGCAGCTTCTCATATGCATGTTCTCTTGGGCAGGTCGATTTTATTATGTACTTTGAACTTTTGTGAAGTTGATTTAGAGGGGGAAAATGCCATGAATGTTTGCTGGCATAGAGGCAGTGAGTAAATGTTCATTTGTTTATTGTACCATTCAACTCGGCTATCATTACGTGCTAAACGCATCCTTATATACGTGATAGTTGTTGTTTCCAAATATTTTATGGATAAAACTTTGTATAATAAATGATAATGTTTCCATACTGTTTGAGACTAGGTGGTTAGGGATAGGAATGTAATATTAAATACTTTATTATTGTTGTTATTATTAATATTATTATTATTATTATTATTATTATTATTATTATCATTATCATTATTATTATTTATTATTATTATTATTATTATTATTTTGGCTCTTAAACAACGTTAAATGTTTCAATAGGCTAATTGTTTTGTGTTAAACTCGTGTGTCCTTTATTATTATTTTTTTAAGATCTTAATAAATATATTTTTAATGAAACAAATTATCTGTTTTCATGGGTAAGTCATTTACCATCATAAACAATTTAACGATGGTTGCTAGAAAAATAACAAAGTTTCCAGATGTAAAATACAAATTTCAACACTGAATGTGTAATGCGGTTGTCGTCTTGACGTAAGATTAGTATTGTAATGTCTTAGTCATGATAATAGTCAACTTACCAGCAGCCCTGTGGTTATGAGTACACTGTACGAGAACCAAGCATCACAAGTGATACTCGGTGATCATTAAACTTTCTTTCAAATGAGAACTTGATGAGCAAAAATCAAGTGCTTATATGAAGCATAAGCACAAAAGGGGTGTCCATACTACGGCCCGCGGGCCATATGCAGACCACGAGGCCCTCTCATCCGGCCCCTGAAGACCTTTTAATCTCAAAAAAAAAAAAGTTACCACTTTTAAATGTAGTTTACCACAAAAATGTTAGTAGTCGGCCCCCAAACTGCTGTTTGGCAATCAATGTGGCCCCCCGGCAGAAAAGTTTGGAGACCCCTGCTGTAGCTAATCACTATCCACAAACTAAGATATTCCGTTTGTTTCATGCATGCGTCCATTTAAACAGGGAAAAGTTTTATCATTTTGTTTTTTATAATTTTGTTTAAATCCTTTATGCACAAAGTATTCTGTAATTACGTTTTCAAACTTGGTGACAGAAACCTTTTAAATGAAACAACCCTTAAAAACAAAGGTTTTTGTCTATAAATCTCTTCTAAATGAGACGTAATTTCTTCTTCATATTCTTTTTGCCAGAGACTTATTCTCTTAAGGCCTTTGCATATACCTAGGCAACCTGCTTCATCTGCAGAGCAGTGCCATACAACATTGCCTTCACGTGGGACTCGTTTGCCTCCCTAACATCCCCGGCTATGTCTAACGCGGGACAGGAAGTTAACGGGTGTTACTGTTTCAACCCGTAGGCTGCAATGATGGCAGTTCGGGTATGAGACATAAATAAAAGTATTGATTATGTTTAATATAATATGCACCGCATGATATGCTCCAGTGACTCTTGGAAGTCAACTGTAACAGACGGCTATACATGCTACATAGAGATAAACTTAACATTAATTACATAAACTACGATTATACATTGGATCAATCTGAAAATTTTAATACAATGCATTCTTAAGCTACACCAGTCTATGTGCAAATTTTCAGCTCGGTAGAATCACAAGAAGTGGGTCGTTTTAGTGTTTTTTACGAGGACGGAACCACGACAGGGAAAGATACAAGATGGTGAAGCTAAAATAAATGTTTGTTGTTTTTTTTTTAACTGGGCATGGTGGTCGAGTGGCATGCGCTGAAACAGAGGTTTTCAACCCTCATATTGTGAATGCTTCACCACTTTTCCAATAACCTGCATGGTCTGTGGACGCAATAATCTTCTGCATAGAAGGAATGTCAGTATAGAAAAGACAACCATTGCTATTTCTATATATGCTATAGTATTACTAGCTATCACTCAGCGCTAACACAATTCAATATGATCGTCACAAAATACCTGACTTTGGAGTTGTTCTTTATAAATGCTAAACACAATTTAGACATCATTTCTTTCTTTCTGATGTCATAATAAAGAAATCTAAAAGTTAATTATTCATGGTTGACTTGCTCATTAATTAATATAACTTCATCAAATAGAGTTAAAATATTTATGTTCACAGTGTGATAATGCTCCTAATCATAATCATTTTTTCTTAAGTTTAGAAACAAAAATAAAAATATAGATTTTATATTCAAACTTGGCTTATTTTTTATGCTTAAAATCTCTTCTTGACTTAAACAATTTCAAACCTAGTGAAGCAAACTCAATTCTATATGTCAATTTACTCTTTTACAAAAAGAATCAAATAAAGTTAATTAATTAATTAAAATTTTAAATTATCCTCTGTTGGTGATTATGCAAACATAAAACTGTACTCAGATATTACCAGATATTATCACTTGATTGTATTTCTGAATATTAAATCATCACAGCTTAATAAATCGGGGCATTTAATTTGGTCTCGATTTCAAAAGAGATTTTTTTAGCTGAAAAAATAAAAAACCGAAAAAAAAAAATTGTAAAAACATATAACATGTCTGATCATTTCACAGAGACTTCCGGTCTACCGACCCTGGTTACATGCGTGCCACGTGATCAAAGTCGTCTGGACATTATGGTGTCAGATCAAAGTGGCGATTAGTGGACGTTTAATCTAATTTATCCCAGTAGCACAGACTATGCCGGATCACAGTAATCGAGGATATCTGTCCAGCTGATATTTTCACGGCGTGTCGCTTCGAATTGCAGGCGCAATATTCTTAATGTGTTCTTTTATCTTATCGTTTTTAAATGTGTTTGTTTCAAATTTATAGTCATGAGACCCTTGACACGCAAATGGCAAACATTTTAGAAAAAGGACTTAGATCTAATTGAATTACTAAGCAGTTGTAATGTAAATACCTTACAGATGACCATTAATTTTCTCCAAGTTGCTTTACATACATTTACCGATAAATAAAAATAATGATTTAATTAATAAAGCAATAGATAAAAAATTAAATGTGTAATTTTGCATTATGAACAAATTGCTGAGGCATTTACAACAATAAAATTTCGAAAGTTCAATTTTTTTCTTTAAAAAAAATAAATAATAAAAAAATATTTGGGGTGGGGGTAGTTGTTCGTTTGTTGTTTTTTTTTTTTGTTTGTTTGTTTTTTTGTTGTTTTTTTTGGTTTTTTTTTTGTTGGTTTTTTTAATTGTTTTTTTTTAATTTATTATTATTATTATTAACTATACTTATTTTTAACTCTATACTTTTACCTCAATCCCAAAGAAAATTATTAAAATAGCGAAAATAAAACTTGTTTTTTTTTTAAATTGTAATAGCTGCAAATAGATTGTTTTAATCTACGTTCAAAGATTGGTGTGCAGTCCTTTAACATTATTGGCATTGGCTCTTAACGACTTTTAGACTCCATGTCTTCTTCCTTAACATAAATCTTAAAGCTAAACGTTTGGAATATTTTATTATGACGGACGCCACCCCCTCCCCCAATCTTAAAGCTAAACGTTTGGAATATTGTATTTTGACGGATGTCACCTCCTCCCCCGATCTTTAAGCTGAACCGTTGAAACAATTTTTTTGATGGATGCCACCCCCTCTGCCCGCCCTTTGAGATGATCTTTGTGATTGCTTCTTTAAAAACAAATTTGTGTTATAGAATATTGTGTTCGAGAGTAGGCGTAGGTATCTTTCTTAAATAGCGTGTGTGCGGGACATTGTTCGGGTATTTTTCTAGTTATGGTTTTAATAATCTACAAAATAAAATGAATATAAAACTATTATGTGATAAAATGAATTCGAATTTTGATAAATCATACAATAAAATGAAATGTCGATTTGCTGAGCGCTTAGACATTTGTGCGGTAAATGTCATTGTTGAGCGATGAGAGCATTGCCTTAACTATTAACAGCTAAATTACTGGCCTGGCGTTGAAAATACAGTCACACCTCCGTGTGCATTCGGAAATGAGTAATATCACTCGGTGTTAAAAGGTATGGTTATTATTAAACGATGGCAGCTGATTCACCTACTGAGTATAGGGCCACACCATCTATAACGATATTCGCAACAGCTGCGGGGCCCGGAATTCTCTCTGAAATAATGATGTAATAAAACAGCAGTTCGCTAGAAAGGAAACAAAGAGACAAATCAAGATGGGGAATGAGATAGTTCCTCGGTAAAGTAATTTACTTCAATAAAAAAAAAACTATGCAATGTTTTGGGGGAAAAAAAATAAGATGTCTATTTTGGCTTTTCTATTTTATCTGTAAAGTATCACCTGTAGTTATATATTTAAGGAAACAAAAAATGCATTTCAATCTTAATGTCGCACAAAGGTTTTAATTTTTATGTGAAATAAATTGTTGAAGAAAAGCTTTGATTTCAAAAGCAAAAATTAATGATGAAAATGATTAATTAGCTGTATAAGAAATAGTATCGACCTTTAACAAACTGTTGTTAAGTTAGCTCAGAAAATCAGAAGTCTTTCAAAGTCTTTCAAAATTTATCCCCCCTTGTCGAATAATTTTAATTGAGACTTTTTAAACTTTACTTTGGGAGAAGTTTTTTAAAAGTGCTATATATTTGTTTAAGCATTTAAATAATATTAAAATTCATTTTTTAGGGAATTTTAATTTTTTATAGAAAATCAATAATGAAACCTGTTAGGGGCTGTCCATAAAATACGTCACGCTCTTTTGGACCATTTTTAACTCCCCCATCCCCCTTGTCACAAACTGGCACAAATCTCGGGATTCCCCCCCCCCCCTAAAGTACTCCCACTTTCGTACAAAAATACATTGTTAATTAACACAATAATAATTATTTAACATAAAAACGGTGACGTCACACCCCCCCTCACCCCTGTCACAAACTGTCACACTTTCTTACACCCCCCTCTGGAGCGTGACGTACTTTATGGACTTCCCCTTACATTAAAACTTAAAATATCAGCATGTATATTTATGAGTCGCTATCTATATTTCCACCTAAATAAAAATGCTAAAGATTTCGCGTCTCAAAGTTCAATGTTTTTTTTGTTTTTTTTTAAAGTATTTGCATCCGATTGGTCGACACATATATGGAAGACACATCCGTTTACAAATACCTTTTTCAGATGAAAACTAACAAATGAGTTTGTGTGTTTGTGCACGTATGTGTGTGTAAGTGTGTGTGTGTGTGTGTGTGTGTGTGTGTGTGTGGTTGAGTTGGTGTGCGCTTAGATATTGTTTTGTTTTACAGATTTTTTTTTAAAGTATGTCATGCGACTTGTCAAATTTTACATTGTCCTATACAGGCAGCATGGTCTACGAAAACAAAAAGACAAAAAGAGAAGAAAAAAAACAAGAGACAAAACGATAAAAGACAAAACGACAAATGTTGTTTCGTCACCTTCTAGTTTTGTCTTTTGTCGTTTTGTCATGGAACCAGACAGCATTGAGCTAGACTGACTGATTTTACTTGTCCAAAAATCGTATCTATATCTCATACAATAATGTAGGATCTGTTCTAATGCTACATACTTAATAACAACATAAAAAGTAACACTAACCTTATAGGTGTCTAGGACGAAATAACGCTCGACAATGTTCCAAACGAATTAGTGTCATCAAATATTGTAACAGAAATCACTCACTACAAATCAAACAATCCATATCTGAATTTCTCCAGGAGTGGGAACTAAAACGCCATAGCCTTATCCAATCAATGACGATGGAATTTTCTCACGATCCGATTCAGAATCCACGGAGCTGGTGTCCATTGTGGACGTACACAACAATTAGCCATTTCTGTCCGTCGGTTGAAACAGTAATAGGTCCCCCCCTCCCCCTCCCTTCCCAGTCCACTTGTTTCAACCTGCATTTGTAAGCCTGGCGGCTCAACGATTAAACACGGGACGCAATCCTGTGTTTTATGGATGTTGTGGGGGTTGGGCGGGGATAGAGCGGTGATTGGGGAGGGGAGGGGGTGATTGGGGTTTTTGGTTCAAACGATCCTACAATAAAACAATAGACTCGCCATTGATGCACGGCAGCGTGACGGGGAATTAATCAATGACTGTACGCCGGAGTTTGTCATAGCCTCGGGGGCTGGTGGTGGCCCCTTGTCTTGTACTGAAAGAGTTATCGTTCATCACGCTCGATTAGAAATTGACGGAGTAGACGGACTCGGCACTGTCATTATGTTTACGAGGAAGTAATCGGACTTGGTAATAGTATTACATCTACAGAGTAGATAGATTTAGTACATTACATGTATTAGATTATGGAGTGGATATGATTGGAAATAGTATTAGATCCCCTGCGAATATAAATTCTTTGCATGCTTTACAACTAGTGTCTCCGACACAAAGATGTATGCCAGAGCCAGAGTGAAATAAAAGCAGATAGCGTAAGCACAAGCGACTGTAAGTGTGAAGTAGAAGACCGATCCACGTGGCACATAGCTTTAAAGAAGAGCGTAAAACTAGTCGAGGATAGAGGATCTAGGAGGAAGGCCAGAACATTGGGAAGCACAGAACTTGTGTGCAAAAGCTGTGGTCAGGACATTAAATTGTGTCACTTTTCTTAATTCATTAATCAAGTACCATTGAAGCCATCTGCAAATACGACATCCATTAATAATTAATAAAAGTATAAATATTAGAAGGACATCAATGTATATATATAATTTTCTTCATGGTTCACCACGCCGGACACCAAGCAAGCTGTTAATCCCCACCGACCCATCAGCTTGCAAGAAAAGGTAGTGCAATGGGTGGGGGGTCGTCGAGACCAACAATGCGTTCCATTGAGGTAAATTACCTTATTCTTTCACAAAGTAGTGTTTATTACATTCGGCTTACACTCGGAAGGTCGTAGGTTCAAGCCCTAGCTATGACATTACTTTTTTTAATTTTTAAAAATTATTATGTTTGTGCCCGTTCATTACACTACTTTCTTTTCAAACATGACTTCGCAACACAGCTGTAAGCTTTCTTTTCTCGACATTGACATAATAACTTCGTGCTCTCCGTTGTGCTCAGTGACAGAAAAGTAGTCACACACACTCCTCAACAATTACTTTCATAAAATGAATACTTTGGGCGCCCTCCAGGCGCCCTCCCTCGCTCTCCAGGCATGCACAACTGTGTGTATCGCAGCTACTGCCTCACAAACTGTCCTCATTCCCCGGATATCCCTGACTCCATCAGATTCAAATTTGTCCTTTACCTTTACGCGCAGACAATTCCCTGTTAAGTGTTAGATTAGCCTTTTCCATGAAAATAAATAAAGCACAGGGCCAAACGTTCAAAATGATATGTCTGTATCTACCAAAACCTGTTTTCGTCCCCCTCAATTAAATAGCAACGCTGTTGAGCGGTGCCGGTTTAGGGCCAGGAGCGCCAGCACGGAATAGCAAAAGGTACCGCTAGGAAATGCTTTTGGTCGCCAGCTCTGAGGAAACCTTCCGGTAGGGGTTAAACCCTGGGTAGGTCAGTGATGATCCCACGCTTTGCGACGATCTAAACTATAGAGACTCGTAAGCTTTGCCGTGGTGGCGCCAAAGTGATACTATGTTGATAGCGAGTCACAGTAGGAAATTCCACACCTCCCTCGGGAGGCACACTTTAGTGGGAGGCGTTTTCGACCTAGTGTCATGGACGCCCAGGCGGCCGCTTGTAGCAGCGACCGCTCCGGGGGGGGGGGGGCTTCTCAGTCTTTCCGTCCCTTAGGGGGCCAGAGGGCTTAGGGGGTTTTCCGGGAAGCCCCATGAAGAGCGCAGGCTCGGGACTGCTGATTTTCTTCCACATGTAGGATTTTCAGTCATGGACAATTGTATGTTTCTCTCTCCAGAGTGCCTTCTTTTCATTCACTCACAGTTGTTTGCCCTAACCCACCCTATTTGGACAACTGTGTTTTTCAGGATGTCTTCACCCGTCACTAAATCATTAGCGGCGTATGCTACGGCGTGGGTCGGCTAGTTATTTAATAAATCGACATTTATTAAAGACCGTTGACCTATTTTCAATGAGACGACCATCCGTTATGATGAAACAGTTTTACGTCATGACACACTTAATGTGATGACCCACTTTTATGTGATGACTCTGTGTTGCCATTTTATGTGATGAACAAAGTTATTTTAATGACCCACTGTTATTATAATTACACAAATCTGCTTACACAATTTAATTTGAAGATATATAGTTATGTAGTCACCTACTTTACTGTGAAGAGTCTAATTAATTTAATAACTTTATTTGGTGATGACCGAAATCAATTTTATCCCCCCCCCCCCAAAAAAAAAAATAAATAAATAAATAAAAATAAATAAATAAATTTTTTAAAAAATGAAAGCCTTAAACTTCATAACTCACCTTAATGAAATAATTTAATATGATCTGATGACCCAAAAGATTTATAAACCAAATTATTGTGAGGATCCAAAATAATTTTACAGCCTTCACTAATATAAAGTATTATTACCACTTTTAAGAATCGTTGGCATTACAATAGTTCTAGTCTATATATTTTAAACTATGGGTTGTAGGGCGCCTAACGCCCACTCTTTTTTTTTTTTTTTTTTTTTTTTTTTGTCAAAAGCCCAAATAACTTATCCTTGTTTCATGAATACGAAATATTAAACTTTATGAAATGTATACAAAATATTTTCTTATATTATAAATGTTGGTTTTTGGCGCTTCATCACCTGCCTCAGCGGCGAGTGCAGCTTCTCGCGCTTCGACTTCTCTAATCTAAAGTACACAAAATGGTGTCTATGTTGTATACATCAACACACATGCTGACGTCACAGGTGCGTGTGTTGTTTCGGTAATTGGCGTTCTATTTTATTTATAAATAATTTTGCTCACCGATGCACACCAAACAATGACGTCATATTAAATGTTTTTACAGCGCTAATCACCACACGATTTTTCAACTGCTATAGACTGTTGTACATCGTTCCTCAGCGTTCCACATCCATCCAGTGAGTGACTTGGACTATTACATTATTTATTAAAAGATAAATTACACATAAATCGTCCTTTCTTGTGTTTTTCTTCCTACTTAAAATTTAATTTTTCAGGGGCACTTCAAAGTAAGTTTGAGTTTGAGATTATTTTTAGAAAATATTTTTTTTTAAATTTTAATTTAAACAACGTAGAGCTCAGCAAGCATGTGGGATCACAGCGCTTCACCGAACAATAGTAGCATGCATAATTATCAATGCATTCAATATGAAACATCCACATCATAACTACAACCTATAGTGACGTCATGGAACACGTAATCTTCGTGCATCTGGTGCTGAATCTATTAGAGAGCAGCTCTGTTGTAGAAATAGTTTTAAATCATTCAGCTGTGTGATGATTCTGTGGATTAATTTACATTGAATTCATTAAAGTTGATGATTGAAGGGTTTTTAAAAACTGTATGTTTTACTAGGCTGCTAAAGTGGATAAAGAATGCCCAAAAGATGTGCTACAAATTTTTTTTTTTTTTACTTTTACTTAAATTAATTATTAGACGTTTAGCAGTGCTAGTTATGTGTGATATTGAGAGGGTGATAATTGTAAGAAAATGTATTAAGACACAAAAATTAAATGGAAAAGACGTAAACAAGGTAAGGGTTAGCCTGACAGGACGTAACAAAACAGCCAACGTTTCGGCAAAGAGCCTTTTTCAAGGGACATACAATACACAAATAAAACGAATATAAAAAAATAAAAAATAAAAACTTAGCTGCGGTGAAATCCGAAGAGTCAATAAATTTCTTATAACACATCCATCTCTATAGCTGGAAGACCCGTGTGCAACCTAACACATCCATCTCTATAGCTGGAAGACCCGTGTGCAACCTAACACATCCATCTCTATAGCTGGAAGACTCTTTTGCAACCTAATATTTCCGGACAATGTAGATCTTTTGGCTGTGAAAAGTAATGAACTACAGGAGCCAGGGTCGGACTAAGACTGCACGGGGCCCTAGCTGCAATCAAACAGTGGCCCTATCCAGTCAGCGTCTCTGTAATTAAATGATTGCTTGCAGCTAATATAAGACTGTAAAGAAATATTAATAATGAGAAAAATAAAAACGAACACGAAGAAATAACTTTTTGAAGTGTTCGCCGGCATGTTACACTTGAGTGTGAAGAGGAAAAATTTAAAATAATATATTCCACCACTTAATCCGCCATAGACAGGAGCTCACTGATAAACTTTCAGACAGATCAGGTGCATATGGAATGGATATCAGCAGGCTTGTCCATGGGAATGTTTTTCCCATGGGATTCCCATGGGAAAAGTCCCATGGGATGGGATGGGACAGGCATAAATTGCCATGGGATGGGACAGAAAAATGTGTCCCATTGACAAGCCTTAGGCTTGTCCATAGGAATGTTTTTCCCTTGGGATGGGATGGGACAGAAAAATACGTCCCATGGACAAGCCTGGATATCAGCTCAGAGAAAAGCAAGGTATTGGTCAACACCTCAGTCACCAGTATGGCTAACAACCAAAGGAACCAACAAAAGCTTCAAGACGTATAACATAACTTCCAATACCCAGAAGCCGCTATAGCTAGAGGTGGTACCTGTGAAGCTGAAATTTGCGCTAGAATCAGGTCGGCTAAGGCAGCATTAACGAAATTAATCAAGATATGGACAAGCAAAAACATTAGCCTTCCAAAAAAGTCCAGGCTATACAGAGCTCTCATTAAAACTATTGTACTACATGGATGTCAGACCTGGACACTACTGGCTATACAGAGCTCTACTTAAAACCATTGTCCTACTATTGTGAGGCTATGACACTACTGACTATACAGAGCTCTCGTTAAAACTATTGTACTACTATTGTGAGACCTGGACACTACTGACTATACAGAGCTCTCGTTAAAACTATTGTCCTACATGGATGTTAGACCTGGTCACTTCTGGCAACCACCTGAAAGCAAGCTGTAGGCTTTTGAAAACAAATGCATAAGAAAAATTCTCCAGATCTCTTATCTAGAACATAAGAATAATGAATATCTCTCGGACAGAATACCTTCCATAGCAACCATTAAAAGACGTAAGATGGGGTTGATTGGTCATGTGCTGTTACATGCCAGCCTGGCAAATATCATCCTTCAAGGCACTGTAAAATTGGACCAGCTATGATGTCCCCAGTGGAAAAATTGGCTTTGCCACATAAAAGACAGAGCAGGGTTGAGGTTTCATTAATGACTGCCCGCCCCTCAAGATATGCAAATTTTTAGATCGCGTTTGTTGATGTTTCCATGCACTCTTTCCCCCCCCCCCCCCCACGACCGGAGTGGTCACGGGACTGATGATGCTGATATAATAATATCTTCAAAGATATCTTCTAGTGAAATAAGTTTCGTCTCATCAATTTTTCTATAACATCGCCCATCTTAATTTTAAAATGAATATTCTTAGTCAAACCATACCTAAAGTAAAATGTCAAACTAAAATGCTCTCACTTTCGACATGTATTTTCAATGATTTCTTACGTTGCATTACCGACATGACCTTTCTGTCCTTAGCTTTCAACTATTGTCATGTGAACACAGCTTTTTATAGTCTCCGCAATAAAGATATGTGTTTTTGTTGTGTTTGTTTGTTTTTAATTCTGACATATGAATATCATCCTATCGAGTTTTGTTATTTTATAACTCATATGTCATTGTTCTGTTACACTTGATCAATATAGAACACAAAATAACAAGCTGCAAGAAGCACAAGTCTGTCACAAGTACCACATAGAAACCAGCATCCGACTTTTTTGCGTGACACTACAACCTCGACCTAGTTCAAACCTGTTAACACGAATTGTTATCCCTAACCCAAATGAATATTTTAAGCGTTCATTCCACTAGGATTTTGCGCCAGTCACGCACTGATTCGCACTCAACTAGAATGTGCATTTGTGTTGGGGTAAATCAAAGCAAAATTCAGGCTACTACAAAGTAATTAATCTAGGTCTGTTGACGATTAATTTTAATTTAATCTTTAACTTTTGAAGAATTAACATTTTCGATTTAAAGTCAAAAATTAACAATTATTATTATGATGTCTTAAGGAACACTTATTAAATGAACTTGTTGAAAATCTAAATAACTCTGGAATGTTTCCTTTATAAGTCATCTTTTAACCAACACTCAAAAAGACAAGTGTGTTGACATTATTTGGTTCAAGTGCTGAGCGGGTCTAATTGACAATGTAACCAGCCGAGCTGAACAATCTTTCAAATGGAACCAAGGTAACTGTTATGCCTAAGACTATCTTGGCAAGGAATTATATTACCGTATATCGGTGTTCATTAAGTTTCCACCAATGTACAGGTTTAATGGATTCAGGAACTTTCATGGCCATTTAGTAACGCAGTAATTCATAATTGTCGTCATTTTCTGCCTGTCTCCATTACTATTACTGCAATTAGCTTAATACGCTTTTCATTTGGTTTGATCAATAGGCGAAGTGTTAGAAAAATGGTAGGCAAACTTTATCAACATTTTGAACATTCCCTTCAGTGAAAAGTTTAAAACCAAAATGTTCGAGTAATCGTCAAAAAATTTATTATTTATCGGCCGCTGTTTTTTTTTTCTTTTTTTTGTCTTTTTGACTTCCAAACATTTGTAAGTGATGGGTTAATAGAAATAATTTAATCGTTAAAATTTTTAACAAAGAATCGAGAAATGAATCGTTAAATTCCGCAGCCCTAAATTAATCATTAAAAATTTTGATCGAAGGTGACCAGAGGCGTCTCTACGGGTTACCGTGTGGTGTGGACCGCATCGGAGGACACCATCACAAGCGGTGACACCATCACAAGGGGTGACACCATCACAAGGTGTGACAACATCACAAGGGGTGACACCATCACAAGGTGTGACACCATCACAAGGGGTGACACCATCACAAGGGGTGACACCATCGTCTTATTCGTCCTCTACTTGATGATTAATCACGATGAATCATCTAAAATAGGCGCTTTTGTGATGAGATTTGTACGGACGCATCAGCCTAAGTAACCCCTAACAACTAAACCACCCAGCTTGTCACCCCTTGTGATGGTGTCAACCCTTGTAATGGTGTCACCCCTTGTGATTGTGTTACCCCTTGTGATGGTGTCAGCCCTTGTGATGGTGTCACACCTTGTGATGGTGTCACCCCTTGTGATTGTGTTACCCCTTGTGATGGTGTCAGCCCTTGTGATGGTGTCACCCCTTGTGATTGTGTTACCCCTTGTGATGGTGTCACACCTTGTAATGGTGTCACACCTTGTAATGGTGTCACCCCTTGTGATTGTGTTACCCCTTGTGATGGTGTCAGCCCTTGTGATGGTGTCACACCTTGTAATGGTGTCACCCCTTGTGATTGTGTTACCCCTTGTGATGGTGTCACCCCTTGTGATGG
>MUZC01000269.1:1236341-1252172 GCA_002072015.1 Radix auricularia | reverse complement strand
CTTCATTTACTGACTTTTTGAGCTAAAAATGTTATGGCACTCAAGGTCTTCATTTGCTGACTTTTTGAGCTAAAATGTTATGGCACTGAAGGTCTTCATTTACTGACTTTTTGAGCTAAAAATGTTATGGCACTGAAGGTCTTCATTTGCTGACTTTTTGAGCTTTTTAAAGTTATTAAAATGTTACAAAAGACGACTCAAAGGAAGTTAATTAAAATGAGATGTTTGTGAAAAATTCTAAGCTACAAAACTCAATCAATGACTTACAAAATCAAAGTTTTTCTTTAGCATTCTTGGAATTTAGAAAATCACAAATGTAAAAACTATTGAATGTTGACAATTGATCTACAGTAATGTCTTATTAATTTAATGTCTGTATCCGACTTCACTCGGGATATTGCCAGCATTGCTAAATATTAAACATCCAATATGTAGAACATGTTAAATAATGAAATAAATTATGTCATTTATTGAGAAACAAAATTACCGTATATACTCGTTCTAAAGCCGACCTTCTTTGTACAAAATCTAGGGGGGGGGGAGTTCGGGGGTCGGCTTATGAGTGGGTCATAAGTGATTTCTGCGTGTATATTGAATATCGGTGTTGTTATTGTAGATCATCTAGGTACTTTTGATACATTTTACAAGATTCGACTGCTATATACCAGAAGCTATAATATATGTTTAAACATCTGCACTTGCCTTGTTTAGTCATATTATTTATTTTTGTGAATGTTTAAATAAATTGTAAAACAAATTTTGTTTTCAACGATGAATTTTAATTTCCGCGGTGTTGTCACTGTTTACCAAAAAATTTTATTTTTAAATTCCGGTAACTCTTGCCTAACAAAAAGCACATAGACAAAGATAAGTAGTACAAAGTAAACAATAATAATGCCCGATTTAGCTTTTAGTTTTTAAAGAAAAAATATGTACCATTTTGTTTAAGATGTGCTATTATATTTGGGGGTCGGCTTGCAAGCGGGTCACACACTTTTAATACTTTTCTCATCACAAAGGAGGGGGGGTCAGCTTATGAACGGAGGGGCTATAGAACGAGTATATATGGTCATTTATATTTAAATATTGAATGCAGTTTTGTTAATTTGACCTCTAATGTTTACATAAAACTGATATGATTTTGCAGTTAATTTAATTTTATAACTATTCCATTAATTAAAGTTTATTGAGTTTTTAAATTTTTTTTTTAATTGTTTTTTTTCCATAAAAATCTCTAACATTACATCTATACTATTAATTACTATAATTGATAGTATGACGTGCAAAGCTTTTGGTTTTTCTATATATAGTTATAATAAATTAATATTCGTCTTATCTTATCTGTTACCGACGCTCGTTATTGCTTGTACCTATGGTTTGTGTTTAGTCCTGCATTCTAATTAGAGTTTTAAATGCTGATAAAGTGTTGGTTTTCACAACACATCAGGGCTAGCCAACTGTTTCCTATTTCTGGGAAATTTAATTTTCACAACAGATCAGGGTTATAATTTTATCTATTATGTCTAACATAATATGTGCCATACTTACCAAGCCAACTGTTTCCTATTTCTGGGACATTTAATTTTCACAACAGATCAGGGTTATAATTTTATCTATTATGTCTAACATGATATGTGCCATACTTACCAAGCCAACTGTTTCCTATAGCTGGGACATTTAATTTTCACAACAGATCAGAGCTATAATTTTATCTATTATATCTTACATAATAATTAATTTGTGCCATACTTACCAAGCTACTGTTTCCTATAACTGGGAAATTTTCTTGGAAGGGTGAATCTCCTTATCAGAAAAGTCCATTTTTATTATAGTATGAGGAAAAATGCAGAGTTCTGTATGTATTTAGTTGGCACAAGTAAATACTTGTATATCATTACCAGCCAGGACATTCTGGTCATTTTCTTCATTCAGTCTGTGTCAACTGACATTTATCATAATTTTTAAAGATCCAATTCCATACAGATGTTTTAATTTTAATGTTAATAGGGTTTTTTTCCCTGTCTTTGCCTTGACCAATTGACCAACTAAATAGCCTTGAATGTGTTACAAATAAAATATTTTCTATGACTTGCATGTCAATTGGATACATTGAATGTGATAATTAAAAAAAACATAAAAAACCAAGTTTTTCACTATAAATCCTTTATATACGAGACATAACCATAAGGATGATCATTATAATACACACCACACAGGGCAAAACAAAATACAAAATTCTAGTTATGTCTCCTAAAACCATGTTTAATATAATGTGCACCCATGTGAATATATTTTTAAAAAGTAATGTTAATGTAATGCGCACCTTATTGCGCAACATGAAAGGTTGTTGAACATATTACGCACCACTACACTCTATCTCAAAATATTAACATGATTTAAAGAGATAAATAAAATAATTTAAAAATTCAATAATTCAATTACTGTCCATTTGATCGATCTGAAATTTTGATATATCATTTTTATCATTGGCATGAGTCTGCCTGCAAATTTCAGCTCGCTAGCTTACGATCGATCCAAAGTTTTTTCTGCAAGATCGCATGGTCGGTCGCCCACTCGGCTCAGACACCACAAGTTAATATAATGGATTTAAAAATACAATACTTTCTAAGACTTGCAGGTCAATTCAATAGTTTTCAAAGAGAAATATTTAAATATGTAAAATTGTTGTTGAATATTATCACTGGAGCTAATGAATGGGTTTTTATAACATGGAGAAAAAAGTATTCATGTTATGGGTTGTTAACCCTCTATTATGCACTTTTAGGTTGTCATGGGGAAAAAATATTTGACTGGATATTATATGTGTATTGGACATAAATAAACATTATATGGAAGAAAAATATAGTATATTTATAAAATTGTGATTTTGATGGTACTTTACCATATGGCCACAATGCGTCTATATGGTAAAAAATAATAAAAACAAAATATAATAGAACATGACAACTATAATAATTTTAATAGATGATGATTTAATCCTGAACACAAACTAGTGTAAATATTAACTTTATTACAAATACATGCTTATATGTTAAATATAATGCTGAAAATGATAATTAGGATCATAAAAATAGTACTTTTAGAAAGAAAAAAAAATTGAGAATTTATTTAATTTTTTTTAAATACCTACATAAAGGCCAATAAACATTTATACATGTACATAAAAAAGCATGTTTGAGGCTTGTGGAACTGTTTGACTTTTGCTTCATGCAATTGTGAATATTATATTTGACTATTTATTACACTACATTTAATTCTAAAGAAATCCTTGACAACTTGTTCTAGTGTATCTTTCTTTGTTGCAAATTGGATCAGGAAAATGCGAAACAGTCAGGTCTAACTGGTATGGGTGGAAGAGCTGCAGTAGGACCTCTCATGTCTTTGGCTCTATATCCAATTAGGGATGACCACATTTTCTAAACCTCACTTTACCTTTTTCATGAGACATGTAGCAATCTGGGTCTTGAAATCAAGAAGAGCAAGGATATATTTGTCACCTTTGGATTACCACAGGCATCCCCATAGATAAGCCTATTGAGTAACTTGCTCACACATTTATGTAAAAGCTTACATATGCTGCAATTTCTCTTTATATCACTCAAATGTATATTCTTTGGGCTTCTGAAAAATCACAAAAGATGCCATAAAACTCTGTGCAAGTACTTGATTGTTATTTTTTATGATAACGATTAACATTCATTTAACTAAGGGTTAAGCAGTCTTGATTAAACCTCTGAATAGAAAATCATTATTTACTTGGCACAGAGTTTAAAATTTGTTACTCCTATAACTTGGTCACACAACTAGCTATCAGAACATCACTTGGCCTCACAGCTATCTGCCAGACATCACTTGGTCACACAGCTATCTGCCAGACATCATGTGGCCACACAGCTATCTGCCAGACATCATGTGGCCACACAGCTATCTGCCAGACATCACTTGGTCACACAGCTATCTGCCAGACATGTGGCCACACAGCTATCTGCAATACATCACTTGGCCACACATCTATCTGCCAGACATCACTTGGCCACACAGCTATCTGCAAAACATCACTTTGCCACACAGCTATCTGCCAGACATCATGTGGCCACACAGCATTCTGCCAGACATCATGTGGCCACACAGCTATCTGCCAGACATCATGTGGCCACACAGCTATCTGCCAGACATCACTTGGTCACACAGCAATCTGCCAGACATGTGGCCACACAGCTATCTGCAATACATCACTTGGCCACACATCTATCTGCCAGACATCACTTGGCCACACAGCTATCTGCAAAACATCACTTGGCCACACAGCTATCTGCCAGACATCATGTGGCCACACAGCATTCTGCCAGACATCTCTTGGCCACACAGCTATCTGCCAAACATCACTTGGCCACACATCTATCTGCCAGACAACACTTGGTCACACAGCTATCTGCCAGACATCACTTGGCCACACAGCTATCTGCCAGACATCATGTGGCCACAGAGCTATCTGCCACACATCATTTGGCCATACAGCTTTCTGCCAGATATGTGGCCACAACAGCTATTTGCTAGACATCACTCGGCCACACAGCTATCTGCCAGACATCCCTTGGCAACACAGCTATCTGCCAGACATCACTTGGCCACACAGCTATCTGCAAGACATCCCTTGGCCACACAGCTATCTGCCAGACATCACTTGGCCACACAGCTATCTGCCAGACATCACTTGGTCACACAGCTATCTGCCAGATATGTGGCCACACTGCTATCTGCCAGACATCACTTGGCCACACAGCTATCTGCCAAACATCACTTGGCCACACAGCTGCCAGACATCACTTGGCCACAGAGCTATCTGCCACACATCATTTGGCCATACAGCTATCTGCCAGATATGTGACCACACAGCTATCTGCCAGACATCACTTGGCCACACATTTTATCTGCCAGACATCACTTGGCCACACAGCTATCTTCAAAACATCACTTGGCCACACAGCTATCTGCCAGACATCATGTGGCCACACAGCATTCTGCCAGACATCTCTTGGCCACACAGCTATCTGCCAAACATCACTTGGCCACACATCTATCTGCCAGACATCACTTGGTCACACAGCTATCTGCCAGACATCACTTGGCCACACAGCTATCTGCCAGACATCATGTGGCCACAGAGCTATCTGCCACACATCATTTGGCCATACAGCTATCTGCCAGATATGTGGCCACACAGCTATTTGCTAGACATCACTCGGCCACACAGCTATCTGCCAGACATCCCTTGGCCACACAGCTATCTGCCAGACATCACTTGGCCACACAGCTATCTGCAAGACATCCCTTGGCCACACAGCTATCTGCCAGACATCACTTGGCCACACAGCTATCTGCCAGACATCACTTGGTCACACAGCTATCTGCCAGACATGTGGCCACACAGCTATCTGCCAGACATGTGGCCACACAGCTATCTGCAATACATCACTTGGCCACACAGCTATCTGCCAAACATCACTTGGCCACACATCTTTCTTCCAGACATCACTTGAGCACACAGCTATCTGCCAGACATCACTTGGCCACACAGCTATCTGCCAGACATCATGTGGCCACACAGCTATCTGCCAGACATCATGTGGCCACACAGCTATCTGCCAGATATGTGGCCACACTGCTATCTGCCAGACATCACTTGGCCACACAGCTATCTGCCAAACATCACTTGGCCACACATCTATCTTCCAGACATCACTTGGTCACACAGCTATCTGCCAGACATCACTTGGCCACACAGCTGCCAGACATCACTTGGCCACACAGCTATCTGCCACACATCATTTAGTCATACAGCTATCTGCCAGATATGTGGCCACACAGTTATTTGCTAGACATCACTTGGCCACACAGCTATCTGCAATACATCACTTGGCCACACAGCTGCCAGACATCACTTGGCCACAGAGCTATCTGCCACACATCATTTGGCCATACAGCTATCTGCCAGATATGTGACCACACAGCTATCTGCCAGACATCACTTGGCCACACAGCTATCTGCCAGACATCACTTGGCCACACAGCTATCTGCAATACATCACTTGGCCACACAGCTATCTGCAATACATCACTTGGCCACACAGCTGCCAGACATCACTTGGCCACAGAACTATCTGTCACACATCATTTGGCCATACATCTATCTGCCAGATATGTGCCCACACAGCTATCTGCCAGGCATCACTTGGCCACACAGCTATCTGCCAGACATCACTTGGCCACACAGCTATCTGCCAGACATCACGCAGCAGTTTGTGTTACTGCACAGCAATATCTAAAAAGGAAAATTATTTGTTTAGCGTTATAATAGTTGTAAACTTTTGGACATAAAAATTAAAGATTTATATTTGAATAAACTAATAGTTTATTTCTTTTATTTTTGTATTAATCGATACTCAGAATCTTTAGTATTATAAAATTCATGCAATCTAATAGTAATAATTAAAGACTGCTAGATTATGAACAAGAAACGCCAGCAAACAGATATTTTATAATTTGAGGCTAATATTACAAATAACTGTCTCTAATTCTAATATTAAAAAAGTGTTGTAGAAACAAGTTAGCATATTAATAATATTAATATTTTGAGAAAAATTTGAAAATTTACATTGTAAAAATGTTTAAGCTAGAGAAATAGTTGTCGTGCTAAAAATAATTTGGGAAAGAGCTTGATCTTAAAAATCTATAAACTCAGGGACAATGACATACTCTGTAGGAACTAGAAGTATTTTTATTTATTTTTTGAAAACTATGAAAAATGACCCCAAAACCCGTTTTTTCGCCAGTTTGGATTACCTACCAGGAGCATTGATTAATAAAACAAAATTAATAAAACATGACATCAATCAATATCTTAGCCGGTTCCATTCCTTTCTCATACAGAGCATTAAACATTTCCTCATGAAAGTTAACTATTTCATTTGTCTAAAGTTTTTTATAGGTACCTTTTTATTAAATGTACCGAAAAAGAACAATTTAAAACTACATGTATTTCTTTTCCCTAAAGATAAATCATTTTAAAAATATGGTTTCTGTACAAAAGGGGGCAAGTGTTAGTGTTACTTGTGATCAGTTTGTTTACACTGCCTTCCATCCAAACTGAACTGACACTGAATCAGTGAGTAAAAATAATAATATAAAATCTTATTCCATTAACATATATTAGTCCAGGGCCTATTTTCCGAGGCCGTTTTGTCGATGAACCTTTTAAAATACCTGAAGTGACTGGCTTGATGGATCCGTAATGCTATGACGTCATTTTTGATCTTATATTTTAATAAAAGTTATGCAAAATAATTAGTAAATAGCAGTTAAAAAAACGTCTGGTGTTTTTCGCCTTAAAAAATATTATATGACGTCATTATTTTAGTTGATATTTTAATTTTGGAAAATGGAACGATGTAAAGTGGATTTGAGGATTTATAGTTATAAAATACATTGTGTACATTTCAGGAATTTTAATAGTTCGAATTTATCAAACAAGGATAAGTTACTTGGGCTTTTGAAAAAATTGGGCGCGTAGGCGCCCCTCCAATCCTTTGTTTTAAAAATAATTGCCAATGTTACTGGTGAAGGTTATGTATAATCTAAAAATAAGTAAGAATAAGTGTTCCGTCCATAAATGACGTCACGCACCTAGGGGGAAGGGGGTTCCACACATTTGTGACGAGGGGTGGGGGTGTTAAAAATGTGACGTCACATCAAAACACGCAACTTTATATAAAATGTCCACTGAAATATTTGATTGCTTGTGATTTATTTAATGAGGTTTGCAATGGCTTCACACGAGGTACGATATTAGAGTGCAGCCTTACACTAAATACTCACTTTTTTTTTTTTAAAGTAATTTGCAGCATGTTAATTTTCAATTACAAAATCCGGCTTTTAAGGGGGGTCAAAGCTTTGTGGTCACAGTGGGGTGGGTCTAAGTTTGTTTTACAAAAAGGCGTGGAGAGAGGAGTAAAATCGACCGAAATCTCATGACGTCATTTATGGACGACCCTTAATTAAAAGTAAAAGAAATAATCCTTATAATTTGAACATAATTTTCCTTGAAACTTAAAATGTAATTCATTATTATTTAAACTAGGGTATAACCCGTCATTAATAACGGAAGTTTTTAAAATAAATATATTTCAGCTTCAATCTCTTAATTTTGAACAAATGTTCATCAGAAACAAAATCAATATATATAATATAAAAATTAATGTATATATGTATGTTTGTCCTTTATAGCTCACTAAACCATTCATCCGATCACGATTAAAATGTAGTAGCTTCCGGGATAGTTTGTGTGAAAAAACCTTTTGAAAATTGACACTCATGGGGGACCGAAACTCCGAAACACTTAATGTTTTTCTCTTATATGAGCTATATTCAAATTAGTTTGGAAAATGAACGGATCTTGACCAAACTTAGTACATATATATTTTATAACCCATATTAAAATACCATACTGCGTTCAACCCCTAATGTCAATTCCTTTGGGGTGGAAGTTTCAAAAATAAATATATTTCAGATTCAATCTCTTTATTTTGAACAATGATCATCAGAAAAAAAAGGAATATACATAATATAAAACTAATGTATATATGTATGTTTGTCCTTTATAGCTCACTAAACCATTCATCCGAACACGATTAAAATGTAGTAAGCTTCCGGGATAGTTTGTGAGAAAAAACCTTTTGAAAATTGACACTAAGGTGGGACCGAAACACTTAATGTTTTTCTCTTATATGAGCTATATTCGAATTAGTTTAAGTTTTATGTCTTTGGAAAATGAACGGATCTTGACCAAACTTGGAACATATATATTTTATAACCCATATTAAAATACCACACTGCGTTCAACCCCTAATGTCCATTCCTTTGGGGCGGGGGGCCCAAAATCTTTATTTTTGTAAGCGTATAGCACTTTATTTCCATTTTGATTTTAAACAACCTTGAAAGATTTTGAAATAAATATATATCATGATTTCGATTGAGATAAACAGGTATTTTAAAATTATTCCTTTGCGCCAATTGGGCCTGGGAGCGCTTAATATTGTTGTTGCCTATATGAGGTGTATACCAATAGTTTGGATCTTAACCAAACGTTGTGTATAATGACCTTGATTGACCTTTTTAAAATTCTATGTGAAATTGAATCTTTAATCTTCATCACCTCGGGCCGGGGGTCCTGATTCTCTTTTCGTAAACGTTTATTTTATTTCCCATTCTATGACATGGTGTCAACAAATATAGCTGACATATTAAATATGATCATAATTGAAATGAACAAATGTTTCAAAATTTACACCTTGCACCTACTGGGCCAGGGTACCCTTAATGTCATGTTTTGCTTATGTATAAATAAATTTATATTATATTGATAAAAAAAATCAATGTATGTATGAATGTTTGTCCATTAAAGCTGAATTAAAAATTCATCCGATCACGATGAAACTTTAGGAAATTGGTGGTTGCTCTTACGGAATGGTTTGTGTGAAGAAGACATTTGAACATTGACATTCATGGTGGACGGCGGCCCCTATTTTTTTCCATTTATATTTGTTATATACAAATTAGTTTATGCGTTTGCTACATGGAAAATGAATGGATCTTTTCCAAACTTAATACATACATACTTTATATTTATAGCCCATATTAAAATACAATATGTGTTACTGTTTCGAAAAATATCGATTATACATTAAATATGATCCAAAATGAAAAGAACAAATGTTTTAAAATTTACATCTTGCGCTAAGTGGGCCACGGAACTTTAAATTTTAATGTAATTTTCTATCTCGATATATAAAAATTTAAGTATGTCTGTGAGTGTGAGTGTGTGAGTGTGTGCATGTCCTTTATAAACCATGAATCCGATCGTCGTGAAACCTTTGGAGATAGTTTAGTACGCTTCCTGGATGATTACTGGCAGCATTGTGTTCTGTATTTAACACAAAAGGGGCGCCGAGTCAATTTTTGCTTACGTGAGCTATAAAAATAGTTTAAGAGTTAGCTACTGTGTAAATTGATGGATCTTAATCAAAGATAATATATACAAATTTATACAGCCATTAATAAAATACTATAGGGCTCTGGACAATTAATGATTATTCCTTCGCGGCCAGGGGCACTACATGCATTTTTTAAAAAAACTATACGTTTTTATTCCCCATTCGATTATTAATGATCTCGAGAAAAAATGACAAATATATCCTATATTGTGCAGATTAAAAATGAAAAGAGTTTCCAGCTTTACATTTTTCAATGAATGGGACCATAATAATTTTTTTTTCTAATATGAGCTATATAAAAATAATTGTATGCGTTAGCTACTGTGCATATGAAGGGATCCTAACGAAAATTTGTAGGCCTATACACAAACCGATAGCCCATATTAAAAGGCTATAGGGCACTGAAAACAAGAAAATGTAACTATTCATAAATATGAATAACAAAGAACTGTTTATTTGGCATGAATCCTTCGAAGTAAAACTTATCACAGGATAAAAGAAAATATTAAAGTATCAACAGTTAATCGAATATACAATTCAAAGTACGCGTTTTAAGGATCTAAATTAACGTTTTCATTATTTTCAGCTCAGCATCCTTTCCAGATGTAGGCTATTAAAATTAGGGTTGCGGAAATTGACTATAAATTTCACGATTAATCAGTAAAAAAAAAATTAGTAAAAGTAAAATTTAAAATAAGTAGTTTTTAACAGGAAAATAATATTTAAAAATTATATTTGTTTTTACTTAACAATAATGAAATTTAAATTCATTGACATTAAATTGAACTACTTATATTAAAATATATCTCTTAAAAATACTGCTATATTTATTTTTTTTTTAATTCAAAGCTATGGGCATTTTATGAAATTTTCTGTTTAATGACGTCATAAATCTAATTTATTTTATTAATTTTTGTTTTGATCATTTATTTCCAGTAACAATTTTAATCATTTTTGGTGCGCTGGTTTCTAAAATTAGTAGCGTCATTGGGACATAAATTGCAAATTATATATATTTATTGAGTATTTTTGGTGCGCAGCTATCTAAAAATAGTAGTGTGACGGACAGACTTTAAATAACATACATTGAGAATTATATATAATATTGATTATTTTGACAATATTAATATTATAATTATACTCTGTAAAAATCGGAGATCGCTTTATAATATCAAAATGTGACATATCATTTAAACTGCTGTATAAAAGGAGTGTCTCTAGCAGCTAAGATACTGAATGTGAAATATCGTTCAAAATATTATGTAGGTATAAGTCTATAAGTAAAATATACAGTATAGTATATTAGAGAATTATTTCCTATATTTTGATTTTGACCTTTGCATGACTTAGCAATAATTATTTTCACTTTTTTCCAAGATGCTTAAAATAAAATAACAATATTTATATTTTAAATTAAATTTGTTTTAAAATGTGAATCAATAATAATGATTATTTTAAATCATGAAGAAATTTAAATAAATTTGAAAAATGAGAAAATTATTGTGTGTGTATCAGACGTGGAGAGGGGAGGCTACTCTCATTATTTTTTGTCATAATATAAAAATATTCGAAGTTTAATTTACAATTCACTGTGTTTGCCACTGACTAACTTAGTGACGAAGTACTAAGTAGGTATATTATATAATATATACTAAAGTGACAAAGAAAAAGAGCACTTGTCGCCACTGAGTCAAAGGATTGCTACACCAGACCCCAAAAAAAAACAACTCAAAGATTCTTATTTTTAATTGATAGTGATAGTAAGTCATAGTTATTACTAGTTATCATAGTTGATATTGATCATTGATAGTATTATACTTTGATAGTTAGTAATAGTAGTAATAGTAATAGTACTAATAGTCTTTAAATAGTAATAAACTTATAAACTAATGCCATGCCATAGTGAATAGTGCCATGGTATGATAGTCTCTTTTTTATAGTGATAGTGGAGATAGGGTCATTGAAGATTGTGCAATGTGGCAATAGCGATTGTTTACTTTACTTGTCTTTACTTAGCAAGGCAAGGAGATGTTTAAACTTTAAATAGTTTAAATACGGTCCAATTGCTTAGGCAGTGGCTATTGAGACGCTAACGTCTTAATAGCCCACAGTCCACAGGCTATCGAGACACTAGCGTCTTAATAGCCCACAGGCTATTGAGACGCATGAAAATTAAGTGTTTAAGGTTGGCGTATTTAGGGGTCGTCCTTGAAAAACCTTGGCTGAGATATCACGCGCCAAGTGGGGTAAGAGAGGGGGTCATGCATTTGTGACGATGTGTGAGAGGGTGTTAAATGTAATGATGTCACATGTCCACAAATGCGCAACTTTAAATAAAACTTATACAAAAATATTCAATTGCCTTACAGTAAA
The DNA here is from genome assembly GCA_002072015.1 of Radix auricularia. Taxonomy (NCBI): domain Eukaryota; kingdom Metazoa; phylum Mollusca; class Gastropoda; family Lymnaeidae; genus Radix; species Radix auricularia. Next base: position 1,239,729 of record MUZC01000269.1, on the reverse strand, counting down.
TACATATTTAAATGTAACAGTGTGTTTTTCATGTCAAATTTATTGAAAAAATACTATAGAAGTAATAGAAAACTCTAATTTTATTGTCTTCAATAATTCATGAAGGGGCTGTTCCTTACACGACATCACGTGCCTGAAGGGTAACGCATTAGTGAGGATGTAAGACATGGTGGTAGGGCAGAGTTTAAGAAATCAAAATGCGCTACTTGAAATAAAAGTTCCACTTGACTCGATTGCACACAATTTATTTAGTTACATTTTCAATGGCTTCACACGTATTAATGAAATTAGAAGACTTACTAAAATACATATTACATATTTCTATGACAAAATGTTAATTGAACGTGGTAATTTTTTCGGGGGGGGGGGGGGGGGGAACAATCAGAGCTTTATAACGTATTATTGTGGAGAGGGGGTCTAAGTTTTGTGACATGGGGAAAGGGGGGGGGGGTAAAAATCGCATGATGCCATTCATGGACGGCCAAAAAACTTATAAAATATAAAGATAAAAGCAGTGAAATCGCAATCCCGTTATGTATATATAAAGACACCTGTGGGCGAAAGAGAAACATCTACTAATTTCAAGAAATGGAAATATAAATGAGACGGATATATTTTAGCAATGTGTGAACGTTTGGTCTGAATTTGAAAGTTCAGAATTTCGTTTGCATTAAAATATAGAACATTATTGCATGTCAGGCTTGACTCAGTCAGTCAGTTACAAATGCCGTTAGTGTTAAAGTCTGCGCAGTGTACGTTACTGGCTTACTATTATGCTAATTACATTTATGTAGTTTTTAAATTTTTAAGTTTTAAAGTTTAAAATCATACAGATTTCTTATAAATTAACTTGATAGATATTAATTGGGTCATATACAAAATATTTTCAGAAAACCTCATTCAGAAAATACTATTTTTGATCCTTTATCAGATACAGGAGATAACTAAAAAAAATTCAAAAATGTCACATAGCCGTTTCTTCCCTTGTGGTCTTCATTTGTTGTGCGTGAGTAGGCATTCAGTGGAGACCCCCACCGCCCCACCCCAAATGCATCCATTCATACGCAAAATGCCATTTTTCGAAGATCCCCCCTCCCCCTGCTTGCGTATGGATGGCTCTTAGGCTAATAGATTTTTGGCGTGGCTTATACTAATGTAGTCCGATATGCTTAAATAATATATAATTTTAAAGGGCTTGTCATGATAAACATGTGTTTTGTCTTTCTACCTTTTCTAGAAGTGGAGTTATGATTTTTTATTATTATTATTTTTTCCACTGAAAACGTCCTTAAAGAAATAGCAAGCAATCGAATATTTTTGTAGAAGTTTTATTTAAGGTTGCGCATTTACATGTGACATCATATTTAACACCCTCTCACACACCGTCACAATTGCATGACCCCCTCCCTTACCCCACTTCACGCGTGATGTCAGTCAAAGACGACTACTTAATTTTCATTGGCTTATTTTGTTTGCGTCTCAATAGCCTCTGCCAATTACTTACTTATATAAATTTTTGGTAAATTAACATTATAGCGGCCGGGCCCAAAATAGGTTTATTTCCGGGCACCTTCTTTGTCGCTAGGGCACGTGACCTAAGGGAAAAGTAGTACCAAACCCGACAATTTAGGGAGGTTGGCAGGAGGGGTGGGGAAGAGGGATGAACCTTCTCAAATTTCCTTGTTTTTAGCAAGGCGGTGATTTTGGTAGCCAGCGACAATGCGAAGGAAAAAAGAGGAGGGGTGGTCAAAAGAATGCCCCAGGTGCATGATTCCCGGGCTAGGTTACAACACCCCTTAAGTCTAGTTCGCATATTATTATAGTTCAACAATTTTTTCTTTTTCTAAATTTTTAATTGTCTCAATTTGATTAAATTTAATTGAATTGGGGAGGGGAAGCCCCCTTCCCCAAACCCCACCCCAGACCTTGCTATAGTTGACACCATCGGTGTAGAACACAAACCCATAAATCACTCAGTAATTGAAGGGAAGACAAATAGCAACACGACAGCATTGAAGTGACGTCACTATTCTTGGCAGCTATAACGATAATGGACCAATTATTTTTTTTAAGTTTTATTTTCTCATAATTTATTTTGTTTAAAAATCCAAAATCCATTCAGGCCATGCCAAAAGCTATGCTTATAATATGGTCAATGTTTTGTTAGTCAAACAACCACAGTGTATAATGTAATTATGAAGACTACATAGTAATTTTGTAGAACAGTTAGTCCTTTTCAAAATTGTTTACTTAATCAGATATCCATGAAAATGCTTTTAATTTGTAATACTTTCATGCTAATATTTTGCCATTGAATTTGTAATGTTAATTTTAAAAATGTCTATTGTTGGATTAAGTTTATAACTTATGTTAATTTGTAGTGAAAATTATGCAATTTATCAAGCATGAAGCCAATAACAAAGTAGACATTACTATTACCATGGTCCATATTAATAAATAGATCTATTTACTGAAATCTGCCCTTCATTTAAGATAATTAATAATTTAATATTTAATGGCCTTATGTTTAGTTTTTTTATTTTTGTTAGAGTTTTAAATTTAAAAACTTGATGAACCATTCCATACCTAAATTCAATGCAAGAAAGAGAATTGGTATGAGTTTATTCTTGTATACAAAATTAAATGGCAAAGACGTAAAATAGGTAAGGGTTAGCCTGACCGGACGTAACAAAACAGCGAACGTTTCGGCAAAGAGCCTTTATCAACGAACATACAATACACAAATAAAACGAAAATAAAAATAAAAAATAAAATGAAGAAACTTAGCTGCGGTGAAATCCAAAGTATCCAAGAAAATGAAACTGAGAGATGACAGAGCGAATTTATATAGGAAAGCAGAGAGTGGGCGGGGCAAACGCCTAGGTGGTCAGAGAAAACACCACATTCATCCCATGTGGGGCGAGTGTACCGTGATTTTCTATTAATCTATTTTCAAGCTGGACGCGCATGGGTGTGTTTGTGCACGAGACAATAGCTGTGACTGCCAGGTCCTTGACACCCATATGGTCGCGTCCATTGAAGTGACGGGAGACGGGACACTGTTTGTCTTGTGTAATCGCCCTAATATGTTCAGACATTCGGCATGACAAAGATCGTCCCGTCTTTGCCGAAACGTTCGCTGTTTTGTTACGTCCGGTCAGGCTAACCCTTACCTATTTTACGTCTTTTCCATTTAATTTTTTATAAGCCTGATTGCAGTCCTACCCCTCTTCTTGTAAACGGCAAGGTGTTTCTAACACCATTGCTATGTGTATGACCCCTATGTCTAACAAAGGAATTGTATTAGTATTAGATTATCGGTTATGTCTTATTAACTAGTTAACTTTTTTTTTCAAGTTGAGAACTCGTTGTTTTCCAAATTACCCTT
>MUZC01000269.1:1225599-1236325 GCA_002072015.1 Radix auricularia | reverse complement strand
CCCCCCCCGTTAAAATAATATAGGTATATACCCCACCCCCACACACACATACCAAATAAAAAGAAAATTAATTTCAATTTTTATTTTCAAATTGTGTATTCATTCAAATTGTCTTTTTTAAGAACAGAAATGAGTATTAAATTATGGAATCAATTTTTAAACGAAATAAATAACCCCCTTTTCAGTCCATGGCAGACCCTAGGGCAAGTTAAGAAGCGTTTACAAGTTTATTAAAACCACTTACAAGCAAGGGCATGTGTGGCTAGCACAATGCCCAAGGGGCCTTGCCAGTACTGAGGCTTGAAACCATGACTCGACTTCTTGCCACATTTCGGCAGTCCAGCGCGCTACCACTTAGACCACCGCAGCCCACAATATCACTATTTTTCAAAATCTAATTGTTATTTTTTAATACCTAATTTTTTTTTTTAATTTTATTTCAGTTGCTGGAAAAATATCTAGAATACATCATAATCACTAATTGAATGAAACCTTCACCAATCACAGTTTGTCTCTCAGATATTCAAGATAATGGAAAACAAAGTTGATATTCCAGTTGAATCACGCCTTTGCCAATCTGTTGAAGATGTCTCAGTAAAGACCTATGTAGTTACTGACTATCACAAAATACTAAAAGAAGAGATAGAAAATGATGTTTCTCTTTCTCAAGTTAAATTTGACAAATGTTTTGAAAATGGTGAAATAAAAGATAAATTGACTATAGATAGCTGTAAGAAGAATAAAACTTCTTCTCAGATGAATAAAGCTATTTCTCAAAAGAATAAGGCTTCTTCTCAGAAGAATAAATCTTGTTCATCCATAACATTGTCTACGGCTCCCACTTCAAGATTTGATTCTGGTGTTTTCAGTACATCAACAACAGATAAACTTCAAAAACAAGCCTCTAGCCCAAAGAAATATTTCCATTTTTCTTTAAAAGAATCTAAAAAAGTGCTAAGTCTGAAACAACACTCTTCGCTATCAAAGATAAGTTTTAAAATTGCTCAAAATGCACCTAATGTAGAGGTTGCTGAAAACTTAGAATTTCACTGGAACTCTAAACAAGAGCATCTCCATAAATGTGACTTTTGTTCAGCTACATTTACAAAAAGTTCAAGTTTGATAAAACACAGGAGTCTGCATGCAGCAGAGAGACTTTTTCAGTGTGATGTGTGCAACACCACGTTTACTTCTAAGAAAAACATTGTAGCACATTTAAGAGTGCACCTAGGAAAAAATACTTACAAGTCTGAAATATCTTATAAAACATTCAATAATCCAGTAACTTTAACTACACATAGAAGAGAGCGCACACAAGACAGATCTTATAAGTGTGACTTTTGTTTTAAAATATTTGTTTCTGCATCAAATTTAACTACACATAGAAGAGTGCACACAGGAGAGAAACCTTATAAATGTGACTTATGTCCATCTGCATTTGCTACAAAGGCAAGTTTAATATATCATCAAAAAGTAAAACACACAAGTTTAAATCAGCACGGAAGAAAAGACACAGAGGAAAAATCTTACAAATGTGACTTTTGTCCATCTGCATTTAACACAGCTTCACATTTATATGAGCACAGAAGAATACACACAGGAGAAAAGCCTTATAAATGTGACATTTGTACTTCAGCTTTTGCATGTTCAGTCAATTTAACTAGACATAAAAGACATCACACTGGAGAAAAACCTTATAAATGCGATGTTTGCCTTAAAAATTTTGTTAATTCACATGGTTTAACTCGTCACAAAAGACAGCATACGGGAGAGAAACCTTACAAATGTAACATCTGTCTTCAAGCTTTTGCTACTTCTTACTCTTTGACTAATCACAAAAAACAGCACATAGGACAGCACATATGTGATCTTTGTAACATTAAGTTTACTTCAGTTCAACGTGTGAACCTTCACATAATTCAACATTTAGAACAAAAATATTAAAATATTATTTTCTTCATCAGCTCCCTTTTGGAGCTTAAAGTTTAAAAAAACACCTACTCAAAGAAGAACAAATTTGAAATAAGATTTTTGAAAAATATCCAGTGTTTTAGTTTTAATATTCAATCGATGACTCACAGATAAAAAAATGATTATAAAACTTAAATTTCTCCAATAATTTTAGCATTCTTGGAATGAAGAAAATCACTAATTTAAAAACAATTTAATTATGACAATTCACCTTCAGTTAAAATAAACTAGATATGACCCCGGGCTTAGCATATGCCGCAGACTTGTTCATAGATAGTACTAAGAAGGAGGGAACAGAATGGACACAAACTACAGCAGGAAGAAATCAGAACAATGCAAGTGAACCTTGGGGGAAAGCGAGGGCAGGACAGTGAGACAGCTGACGCATTGATGGTCTCAAGACAATGCACTGTGCTTAGCTAGCTGCCCCCCACCATAGCTGCCTACCAGTGGTGTAGTCCTACAAAAAAGAGGTGGGCCGCTCAGGAACATAGTCACATTGCCATCTGAGCATTTTAACGCTGAAAAGCCCGAAAGGGATTGATGTTAATTGAAACTGCATCTCCTCTGTGCAGGGTGGGCGCACTCTCCATTTTAAAAAATTGTGGGAGGGCAAAACCCTACCGCACCCACCCTCCACTACACCACTGTTGCCAACCCTAAACTTTGATTGGTGACCCTAGCAAGAATAATTCATCATGCTTCTTTGCACTTGTCTTGTGCCTGTTCTGGTCAGTTTTATATAAAGATAGCTCATTAATTAAGTGTATGCACTGTAAATGACATCACTCTAAACAATTAGACAATAATTTGATTATAATAAAAACAGGAATAATTGGTTGTGTAATTTATATAAAAAGGCATAATCATTAATATTATATTTTCATTTATGTTTTAAATTTTCTTAAATCACCTCTGTGTTTTTTTATTTAAATTTAAAGGGATATGATTAAAATTTATACTTTAACATTTTTATTTTTTTTTGCTTATTTTCTTTCATAAAATTCATAGAAAGCTCTAAGATATAATCTTTTTCTGATTCGTAGCATCACATTGTTATAGCAAAATAAGATGTATCAACACTTAAAGTCATATTATATACAAGATTTTTTATATTTACCGAGCCAAATGATGCTTATTTCTGGAAAATTGAATTGGAACAAATGAATTAAGCAAACATGCCATCTGGTGTCTGGATTTAGTCGGTTTAACTTATTGGGCAAATATACCAAACAAATGTATGGATTTAGTTGGCTTTTACAAAAAATTTAAGTATATTTTGCATTTTATGTTAATTTAACCTTTGTTCAACTTATTCTCCTTTGAAGAAATGTGTCGAATAGTCAAATTATTTCTTGTAACGTTATGATATTATTTCTTCTCAACAAACAATTGTTACTTACTTGCTACCATATAGTTTAAATATTATTAAATTGTTTCTTGTTATATTATTATTATTGTTTTTTGTGAACTAAAACTGACACTGAATGAGTGAGTAAAAATGATAATATAAAATCTTATTCCATTAACATATATTAGTCCAGGGCCGTTTTATCGGTGAACCAATATCTCCACCTTTTTCTTAAATCTCCATCTTTTAATATTTAAATAAAGGGAGTTTGGATTTGTATTATCATCAATCAAAGATTTTCAAAGTCCTTCTCCAGAATGTACCAGCCAGTGTAAAAATGTACAATAATAATTCACATAATAAATTCATTGCCACTCTTCAACTTCAACTCTTTCATATCTAATTTAGGGCAAGAACTTTGAACATAATTATTGCTGTTATAAAAGGGTGGAAGACATGATCATAGTTATATGTGTAACCATTCATACTTTGGTGGTAATAAATATTATTATTTTTACCACTGAAACATAACCTTGTTGTGCCAAAGTAAAAAATTCGTTTAGCAGACTAAATGTAAAATCATGTGCATTATATTAATATGGTGAGTCCTGGCTTACTTAGGAATAAACTGCTAACATGTTTTACAAAATAAAATCACACTTAAACAGGAAAATTTAGTTAATATTTTTAAGATATTACAAGGCTTAAAAACAATTAATTAATTTTAATTAATTTTTCATAAATTAAATTAATTTTCATTAACTCTACGCAATGTACATACAAAATAAAACTGTAAGGGTAATGACTATTTTAATAGCTTTCAATCAAAGTTATTTGTGTTGTTAACTATGTTATGCCATGTTCCAATCTCTGAAATTCATCTTGGCATCCTAATAAAAAATTAACGAATAATTAATAGTTTATTTCGATTTAAATTTGAGCCAAAAGTTAAAATTTGTGATGTCATAAAACTTACAAGTTACATTTAATAAAGTATTTGTTGAAAATTGAAATAACACTGGAATGTCTCTTTTATGTCATATATATATATGTCATATTTTTAACCAACTCCACAAAAAGATAAGTGTGTTGAATTTATTTGGTTCAAGTGATGATCGGGTCTATTTGACAATATAACCAGCCAAGACGATCAATCATTCACATGGAACTGAGTTAACTGGTATTGGTATGCATAAAAGTGTCTTTGCAAGGAATGACATTATCGCATATCGGTGTTCATTAAGTTTCCTCTATTGTGGAGGGTGAATAGATTCAGGAACTTTCATCTCCATTTTGTAACGCAGTAATTCATTAGAAGAGCTGTTGTCATTTTCTGTCTCTGAGTCAGACTCCATTACTGCCATTAGCTTAATATGCTTTTCATTTTGTTTGATAAGTAATCGAAGTGTTAGAACCATGGTAAGCAAACTTTATCAACATTTTGAACATTTACGTCAGTCAATATTTTAAAACCAAAATGTTTGTGTAATTTTCTTATCGAGAAATTAATAGTTAATTCTCAAGCACGTCCCAGCCAGAGTAAAAATGTAAATTCATAATTCATATAATTATTTCTTTGATGTGATTCTACTCTTTCATTTCTTAATTCAGGCAAGAACGTTGGACATGAATATTACTGATAAGGACTAAAGACCCAAACAATTAAGAAATTATCAAATAAAGAAAACATAAATGGGTGTAAGACACGATTATAGTTTTAAGTTATAATAAACTTTCATATAAGAAATTCTAAATTGGTGTTAATTTATTTAAATATTTTTCTACTGAAATATATTCTTGTTGTGCCAAAATACAAAAGTCGTTTAGCATGTTAATGTAAAATCATTTGCATTAAATGGTGAATCCTGGCTTCCTCACTAATAATATATTAGTAACGCGTTTTACACAATAAAATCGCACTAATATTGGTTAACTAAGGTAATATTTTGAAACTATCGCAAGGATGGAATAAAATGTAATATATATATATATATATATGTATATATATATATATACATATATATGTATATATATAATATATATATATAATTAAATTTTTTGTATTAATAAAACTTTAAGGGTAATGGCCATGTTCCCAATCTTTGACTCTGTCAGCTTGGCATTTTAAAATCACGTTTTTTAATATTATTTTTAAAAGAATGAAAATTCGATTATCTTAACTGATTTTATATATTACAGTTACAGACGCTGCTACAGAATATTATTGTGGTCTAGTGCTATGAGGGGCTGCGCCAGTGGCGTAACAACGGCTTGGCATTGGCCCATTTGCTAAGGGAACCGGCCTGCGCCAGGTCAAAACGGCGCCGCTCAATTTCTAATTATCACTTTTTTACTAAAATAAATATTTCACTTTTATACCCGATAACAAAAGAGGGAGTAGGTGCCAACCATATATTACCTACGCACAAAGTTCGTATATTTGTACCCCCCTCCAACTTTTGGACGCCGTACATTTTGGGGACTTCCTCGCCTGTGCGTACGTACAAATTTGCTCACCACCCACTCGCCGTTTTAAAAATTAATTTTAAGTCACAATAGTTAAAAGATACTCGCCTATTTATAACAATGGCATGGGGGAAGCGGTTCACGCATTATTGACGAGGGTAAGGGGGTGTTAAAGAAATGTGACGTCACATCAAAATTCTCAACTTCAAATAAAAGTTCGCCTTTAATATTTGATTGCTTGCAATTCATTTAATGACGTTTTCAATAGATCCACACTTATTACGATATTAGAGTGCAGCCTTACACTAAATATACACTTGAAATTAAATGACAAAAAAGAATTTGCAACATGCTATTTTTCAATTAGAAAATGCGGCTTTTAGTGGAAAGGGGGTCAAAGCTTTGGGGCAGTCCAAAAATGAAGCCATCCGCCTAAGTGGAGAGTGGGATCAAGCATTTCTGACTAAGGTGAAGGGAATCATTAAATAAAAATGACGTCACATTGAAATGCACTACTTAAAATTAAAGTTTAACGCAAATATTTAATTGCTTAAAATTTATTTATGGACGCTTTCAATGGCTTCACACATGTTACGATACTAGAGTGCAGCCTTACACTAGATACAAACTTAAATGATAAATAGTAATTTGCAACATGTCGAAAATACGGCTTTTAGGGGTGAGGTGCCAAGCTTTCTGACGCGATATTGGCGTGGGTGATCTAAGTTTTTATGACGACAAACGGGGTGTGGTAAAAATCGGCCAAAATCGCTTGACGTTATTTATGGACGGTACTTTTAAAGCTTTTTGTAATATCATGTTTTTCATTTGGAAAGTATTGAAAAAGTACAATAGAGCATTCAAATTTTGCCTTGAACACTGCGTACAGGGGCCGGCCATAAATGACGTCAAGTGCCTTTTTATGGGGAGGGGGAGCGGGGTCACGCATTTGGGGTAATAATCTACTTTAAAATTTGATTGCTTACAATTTATTTATTATATTTCCAATGACTTCACAGGTGTTACGATATTAGAGTGCAGACTTACACTAAATACAGATTTAAATGACAATTTTAAAAAATTTATTTGCAACATGCTAATTTTCAATTAGAAAATACGTCTTTTGCGGACGTCATATTGTAAGGGGGGTCTAAGTTTTCGTTGCGAAGTATGACAAGGGGGAGGGGGTGGTGTAAAATCACCCAAAACCGTAGGATGTCATTCATGGACGGCCCCAAAAAACTGATTAAATAGAACAATATAAGCAGTGAAATCGCCGTCCCTGTTACGTATGGCCTATAGAACTGCCGAGTAACCAGTGGGCGAAAGAGAAACTTCTACTAATTTCAAGAAATAGAAATATACGTCAGGCGGATATATTTTAGCAATGTGTGAACGTTTGGTCTGAATCAAATATTACATCCAGTTGATTAAATGTTCAAAATTTCGTTTGCATAAAATTATAAAACATTATTAATTATTGCTTGACTCTTGACACAGTCAGTCGCGAATGCCGTTTGCAGCCTGAGCGATTTACGTTACTTGGCTTAGTAGTATGCAAATTAAATTTGTACATACGTAAACATTCAGTCAAGACCCCCTCCGCTGTATTCATCCATATGCATCCATACGCATATTCTGTTTTATTGCAGACCCCTCCTCCAAAATTGCGTACGTAATATATGGATGGCCTCTTAATTACATTAAATTATTAAAGTAGGGCTGGTAATGATTAAAAATTATAACAAATCGATTAATCGGGGGGGGGGGAATCTATTAATTATATTTTTATAAGTCATAATAGGATCCCGTTAAGTTGCGATACATTATTTCATGAAATCGGTTAAGTCGCGGTAATATCACGGCTCCCTAATCTTGTGACGTATTAAACACAGTACACAGCAAATTCGTTCTGCCATGTAAGAAATAATGAAGATAAACCTTTTTTGTTTATGAAAGCACGTCTTAATTAATAATAATAATAATAATAATACGAGCAGAAATTATGTAAGTATCCAAAAATATATAGAATCTAGTAATAATAAATTGGAAAAAAAACAAATATCAGAGATATGTTCTTAAATTGTTATCGATGAAATTAATTTTAATCATTTAAAAATATTAACGATTAATTTCAACAGTCCTAATTTAAATTTCCTTTAAACCTTTATACGTCAGACTACGTAATAATTGATAATTGTCATGTATAAATTAAGAGAAATGTAATTATTTTTTAAAGAGAAATGTAATTATTTTTTTCTAACAATTTAAAAATCTGCTTTAGCTGAAACTTGTCATTTTATCGAGGGCGCCAGAAATACATATTAGCCAAGGTTGTCAAAAACCCAGTTACTCTTCTGGGCCGTACTATTCCCAGCCGCTTTAAAAAAAAAATAATTAATGTACTGTCACTACTGTCAGGCACTAGGTACCCATTTCGAGCTGGCTGGACTCAGTACTCCCTTGGCCACGAGAACGAAGCCCAGAAATATGTATAATAGTTTTGGTGGTGTTGTTTTTTGGTCAAATAAATACATTAATTTTTTTAAAAATTGTTATTTATAATTAATATAATTAAAATTTTAACTCATTATAAGATATATATAATTGTTTAAATGATATTAACTTTATTTTAGAATTTTACAAAATTCAAAGCATAATACAAAAATTGACATTATTATCAATCCATTTCTTGTTTAAAATTCAATGATTTCTGACTTTGTACAAAAAGTAATTGCAAATGTTTTATTATTTATTTTGTATACCATCTTTAGCCCGGTAGAGCCTATCGCCCTCGGTATCTTAAGTCAGGGGTTCTCACATCTGGGCATCTTAAGTCAAGGGTCCTCACATCTCGGTATCCTAAGTCAGGGGTTCTCACATCTCGACATCTTAAGTCAGGGGTTCTCACATATTGGCATCTTAGGTCAAGGGTTCTCACATCTCGGTATCTTAAGTCAAGGGTTCTCACATCTCGGCATCTTAAGTCAGGGATTCTTACATCTCGGTATCCTAAGTCAGGGGTTCTCAAATCTCGGTATCTAAAGTCAGGGGTTCTCACAGCTTGGGATCTTAATTCAGGGGTTCTCACATCTCGGCATCTTAAGTCAGGGGTTCTCACATCTCGGCATCTTAAGTCTAGGGTTCTCACATCAACAGTCACTGTATATAGACTTAACGTGTGTGGTTACTATGCTAACACTAAACATTGTGTTGAGCCTTCTCGTCCGCAAAGGGTATCCGGCGATCATCGTCGATGTCCACGCTTTAACCAAGGGCATAGGATAGGCCACCTTCGAGAGACAACCAAGCATCCCCTTCTGTGTAAGCCTCTCGAGCAGGTAACCACAAACTGGCGGAAAATTTCGTTTTTTCGCCCTGAAGCAGGAGCGGCGTTTGAGGGTGGCAACTGGGGCGACTGCCCCATGCCCCGCGCTTAGGTAGGCCCCGCGTTTCGGTCCTGAACATGTCTCGTCCTGGTTAATAGCCTATACATGTAGAACCAAAGAGTGGATGGTAGAACGTATGCTGGAAACGATTGTAAAGAAACGAAAGAGGCACTCTTGTAATCCTTTTTGGAATTAAAATTCCGTAGCGATTTTTATTAGTACTCTGGCCCCGCGGGATCATTGCTGGCACTAGGCCCCACGCTTACCTAAAGCCGCCACTGCCCTGAAGCTACACATTAGCAACTTTTCACTCACTTTTTTTCCTATAATAAAAAAGATGGTATGCAAATTAAAATTGTACCATTTAAAAGTTTATTTTAAGCCCTTTAAATATATGTTATTGTCTTTGATGTTGACCTAATTTAAAATATTAAATTTGTCGCTGGAAAACAATCACCATAACGATTTTTTAGCGTCATCGAGCGATTGTTTTCTACCCTCTCTCGTTAAACGCCTTTGCCGTAGCGCGTGATACATACCATTGCGTTAACAAGTAATGAATAGAGTGCAAAATTGGATAATCTTGAGTTTCGTATAAAACAACAACAAACAAAACGCTGTTATATCGGCCAACCAATTCAGAAGACGAGGTTATATCTTTAGAACAAGAAGTGCAACGAGAATTGTTTTTGTTTTTTTAATCAATGGATAGAATTTAAAGGAAAATAAAAGAACGCTTTGATCAGGTGCATATCCTTGCAAGAAAATATTCGTATATAATACCATATATATATATTACCATGTAAGGGACCGTCCATATATGACGTCACGCGAATTTGGCCGATTTTTTACCCCATCCCCCCTACGCCACGCGTCGTCACAAAATCGTCGACCCCCCCTCAAAAAGTACGTCACAAAACTTTGACCCCCCCCCCCTAAAATAAAATCTATTTGAAAATAAGAATGTTTCTAATCACTTTTTAGCGCATTTTCGAGAAGTCGAATGCGCTATTGCACCCGTTATGTCCGTCCGTCTGTCATCACCCTAGATCTCAGCATCCATAAGTCCTAGACCCATGATGTATATATGTTTTTTGTATGTCCTGACCTGCGATTTGTGCATCAACACTCAGTTACTCGATCCGTTAAAAAACCCCGTTAAAACTACCAAAAAACATTGCGAATCGAGAGATAACACTGGCGCAGGCAACGGCCGCCATTGCCGGAAGTCTTAGTATTATCAAAAGTATTAGTTTTTTTTTTTTGTTGACGTCATTAGAATATGTGTAAAAGTTTAGAGAGTTTTACGTCATCATTTGTGGTGACTTCAATCAAGATCTTAGCGGCCCAGGGGCAGAAATTGAAAACTTTTTCGAAACAAGCTTCAACATTCAACTACTTTCACCAAGATTGGCAACTACGATCTATCAAACAACAATTGACGGAGTATTTGGGCGATAAGCTGATTACAATTTAGAATGTTTCATTTATGAGTCCTATTTCAGTGACCACAAACCACTTGTAGTTAGATTAAAGAGAAAATAAAAAA
>MUZC01000269.1:1207667-1225585 GCA_002072015.1 Radix auricularia | reverse complement strand
ACCGGCAAGAATTTTTCCATTTCACCAGGTACCATTGCATTCTTTTTCCGTTTTGACATGATTTTCTCTGTACTTATTTGATAGCATAATGAGCCCCTACACAGCTTAAAGCCCTATAAGTATAAGATTAAGTATGAATTCGGATTGTTTTATATATTACATTTTTTTAAAAAGAATGTTTAGTTGCCAAGGCATAGCAAGACAGCCAACGAACAATGCAGCGGTAATGTCAAAAACCATTGATGTGATTAACCTTCGCGATTAAGCTCGCGAATGTGACTATTGATAGCCTATTACAAGGATCATTGCATTGTTTATAGACCTAGAATATATAGATACAAGACAATTCCTCAAATTGATTTCGATCTTCTAATGACAGTTTCCCTGCTAAATATATGCACATCAAAGGCATTTGATCTAAAATTATCACATTGATATCACATCTCATGTTTTCTAAAAATTATTAGGTATGCATAGGAAGAGGAAAATGGCATATTCTGTATGAACCCCACATTTGTGCAGGAAAGTAGGGTGTCATCTTGTGCGTCGCAAAATACAGTAATTCTTGCAAGTAGAGGACTGAAAAGCTATGACATTATTAAAATATCCAACATTATCATAACTTTTAACTCCGAAGCTCACAAGTTTGTTTTTTGTTTGTTTGTTGTTTTTTTTTGTGTTTTTTTTATTCAATTATTTCTTCTTCGGGATTTCACGTACGTCACACAACAGTTGTAAATATAATGTCACCAATTAATTATCTCATTTGGGGTAAAAATGGAACTCTTGGGGGTAATGCTCAATCACTGTGGGCATAGAACATTTCCAATAATCCGCTACTTTTGGGTTAACAGTAATGTTAATATAAAAATTTATAATTTTAATATTTAGGTATCCTATTGAAACGGTCCTTTTTTTTCAAACCGTTTAAATTTTTAAAAAAAAACAACAAAAAAACCGAAATGTTTTAACGTCCTTAGATTATATTTTATTTTAATGCATACAAATTTAGCATTGACTATAAATCATTAGTTGTAACTTCTTTGTTTATTAAAAAAAAGTTATTTTAAAATAATGCTTTTTTAAAATAACATCTGGGGTCAAAAGGGAATTTTTGGGGGTAATGCAGACTCATTTGGGACATATAACATCCACTACACTCCACTAGATATATTCAAATACGTCATGTGTACGTGTACGCTTGGTAACATATGCCCACTATTGAACCGGTTCCTTCCAGAAAATGCATTTTTTAAATTCGTTATCTATGTAGATTTCTTATTTACATACTATACGAAGACATCTAAATCCAACCTACTTTCATTTATATTGACAAAAGTGACAATAATCTTAATCAACATGACTTGACTGTATCAAGTATCCTTTCTGTCAAATTTAAAATAAATGCATTAAAAACTGAGTTCAGAAGAAAGTTGTTTTGTGCTCCTCTCGAATTGCGAAGTTGAGAATTTGATGCATTCAATATAGTTAGTGAATACTTTTAACTAATTTTAAATGGACACATTTATTATTATATTTAGTATGGCCAGAGGCGTTTGACCAAAAACCAATCGAAAAACTATAGCAAACTTAAAACTTGTATTATTGTATCAAATAGATTCCCCTCCCCCCACCCACCCCCAAATGGATATTCGGTGTCGTTTATAATTATATTTTTAATTTTCGTGTCTTGTTAACTTACGCCAACCGCGTCTGATAGCCTATCGATCGGCACTTTGAGAAGCATTGGTTTATTTTTTTTAAAGTCATTAAATAAATTTTAAGTGACCAAATATTTCAGTGGAAGTTTTATTTAAAGTTACCCTTTCGATGTGACGTCACATTTCTTCAACCCCCTCCCTCCCCCACGTTACGCATCGTCAAAAGTGTGACCCCCCTTCCCCCCTAGGTGCGTGACGTCATTTATGGACGGCCCCTAACCAACTAAATATAGAATTTGCGCATCAAATTTATTACTGTTTTGACATTGACAAAGAAAATTTCCATATTGAAAGAAAAAGTATCTCGGTTTTTATAGCTGTATCTACACTACTAGAAGAGGCATTATTTAAAAATAAAAAAATAAAAAATAAAAAAAATATAAAAAAACGGGGGGAAGGACCCTTTTATCTATTAAAATTTATTCAACAGTATAGATTGAAAAATATGTACCCAACATAAAAATTGTAATTTTGGTAAGAATTTTCTCAACAATTGCCGTCAATTGCTATCAGTGTTGCTAGTTGTGAAAGGAGCTTCTTCAAACTGAAGTTTGCAAAATAAATCCTCCCCCATTCAGTAGACAGTATTTATTTTGCAACACCGGCCAATCTAATCATATCTACTCTAAATAATTATATCCAAATTTTTCTTATTATTACATTCAAATCACCGTGTATGCCACTATATTAGAAGAGTATGGTGTATACGAAAACAGTAGAGACAGAGACAAAGAGATTGACGTTGGTCGGAGATCCAAGGATAGCTACGCCTACGCCAGACAAATCGTACTTAAAACCAAATCGTATATTTTGCCAGGTCTGATTCTGCTTATCCATTTAATCATTTAACTTAAATATTATGCATTATGATATTATATAATTATAGATAATATATATATATATATGTGCGTGCGTGCGTGCGTGCGTGCGTGTGTGCGTGTGTGTGTGTGTGTGTGTGTGTGTGTGTGTGTGTAGAATGTAGCAATGTAGCGTAAAGCCACAGTAAATCAGTAAAGCGATAAGCGGGATATCAGCTCCCATGGGGCAAGCGGCTATGACTATCCACAGTCGTAACAATAACAAATAAATTTTTGCTTCAACCTAGACCTATTCGTTGCAGTAGCCAAATTTTCTACTGTTAAGACTAGTCGTAAAAAAAGGCAACGGCAATGTGCTTACTTTTACTATTAAATTACAGTTGTATTTTAATTTTACTTACGAAGTGTCTGTTGGTACGAGAGAGTAATGGAAGACAACTCGAGACTTGGCTAGTACTACGACATGTCGTAAAACTAGCAACATCCCTGTGAGTTATCTGCTGTTACGACTGGTCGTAGATATATGCTGTATTTTAATTATGATAATACTAATACTTTACTAAACAATAGTTCTCATAATCAAATTGTATGATTACTATGTAAGCTGATTAATGATCTTTAATTAAAGGTAAAAAAATAAAATTAAAAAAATTTAAAAAAACTTGCTTGGCAATTTGGTGTAAACTTATGACAAACATTTATAATTTTTTTAAAAACGATATTTGACAAGACGAAGTGTGATAGTTCCATGCCCCTGACCTGATACTGATAGTAAATCCAGTAGTGGGATCGAATCCCGCTCCCGGTAATTTAAAGTTCTAAAAATGTTTTTTGCCTGTGTTTATTTGTTTTTTTTAACCAATCACAAGGAATGCGCTGGTGACAGTGTTTTTGTTCTTTTTTATTCTGAAAAGCAGATACGTTGATTAAATCTTAGGAGTCTACCAATATGAATATGGCTAATACTAATAACTAATATGCATTTTCGTCGGTATTAGTAATTAGTAATTAGTATTACTAATTACATTACTAGACATTACCATTACCCATATTATTTTACCGAAACTGAAGTTTTTGATACTGATAATACTATTAATAATACCAATATTGATTATTGTTATGTTTAAATTTACAAGTTCCAGATCATGATCTACACTACATGTTACATAGGTCTCATAGGCATAGGACATAGTCTGACATAGTTGACATAGACATTAAGACATATGTCATATGATTACTATGTCGACTATGAATATGACTCAACTCAAGACAAAACGAACTGTCTTTTTTTAAAATGTACAAAAAATTAATAACTTCCTTTTCAACCTTTTTAATTTTAACCAAAAGTCAAAAGTTAAATAAATTTTGCAGATCGTGGGGTACCGACTTTTATGAATGAAACAAGTAACGAGAACAAAACAATAGTACTAGTAATAGAGCGAAAATGAGGTTGAAGGATGAAAATGAATGAATGGAATGGTTTCCAATCAGTATGACTCCTGACAGGTCTAAGTACGGAAATACGGTACATTTTATTATGTCCACAAAATATGTATTGTTATAGATTCCTGTGATTGTGCGCAAATCTTTGCTATCTAGAGTCTAGAGCATTTTCATTTACGGCCTTTGAAAATGTCTTAGCAAGCCCTTTTAATTGATATATTTTTTAAGCCAATGGAACAACATTAAAATTTTCTGTCAAAGTATCTACATATAAAATATAAAGAAGAGTTTGTTAAGAAATTATAGCGACTAAGACTAGTCGTGGCAGGAGTGGCGTATCTCGTAAAGCTAGCAAAATCCCATCGAATCATATGCTGCTACGACAGTCGTGTCGCAACGCTAGCAACATCCGTCGAATCATCTGCTGTTATGACATGTCGTAATGCTAGCAACATCTTTTTACTTATGCAACTTATACCTATGCCTATGCTAAAATTAGACTAATACTAAACAATTATTTATTCATGATAACTGGGTAAGCTGATTTGTGAATTTATCTTATCTTATATGTTACAGATGCTCCTTCTGTACAGAAGATTATTGCGACCTACGCTTATCTATGGTTGTTGTTTAGTCCTGCATTCTTATCAGATTTTAAATGTTGATAAAGTGTTGGTTTTATTGGTTTCTTCAGACAACCCTATCTACGCCCGAATACCGGACGGGAAAAACGAGAATAGTAAGTGTTTGATGGCATACTGAATAAGGATGGTGTTTTTATCCTTATATCTATCTGAGGGTTGTATAAAGTTATCTTAGTGTTGTGTTACTAAATTAGAATTGCTTTATGTATTATTACTAATTTACTCTTGGTTTTCTATCCTCCAGTGTTTCTAGGTCATGGTGTTATTCTTGTTAGTTTTGAATATTCTCCAGTAATGAATCTGGCAGTTCTTTTTGAAATTTGTTCTAGTTTATCAATGTTTTATTTTGTGGATGGGTCCCATACACAAGATGCAAAATATAGTAAAGGTCTCACCAAGATGAGGTAGCATTTTAGATTTATATCACTATTACATTTGTAAAAGTTGCTTTTTATAAAGCCGAAGCTTTAGTTTGATTTTTTTTTATAACTTCATTGACATGGGGATTTCATGATAGTTTCTCATTTATACCAACTATTTTGCATCTTTGATTTTAATAAGTTTTTTTCAAAGAATGAAATATTTTGAGTTAATTAGTTTCTTTTAGTTTGTTACTCTTACAGTTACAATGTTTTGGGTGGAAAGACATACTTCAGTTTATCTCCCATATTATCCTTTCATCTAAGTCTTTTTGTAAAATTTTGCTATTATGTTCTTATTTAATTGTTCTACAGACCGCTGTTGCAAAAATACAATTTTATGTTTAATTTTTTCACATTAATTTTGTTTTAAAATCTGCCATTCTTTTTCAAAGCCTATGCTGAAAGCTATGTTGGTCAATATCGTTTAAGACAAACCACTTAATATGCAGCGCAGTTTAATTTTTAAAAAAATTTTTAACTTAAATTTTGATGATAACTTTATTCTTTTATGTTAATATTTTAACGCTGTATTCTTAATTTTAAACATGTCTATTGTTAGATTAAATCTTTAACTTTTGTTATTCATACAGAAGAAAATGAAATTTGTCAAGCATGTAGCCATCACCAGTAGCCAACTCTGCTAAAAGCAAAATTGTAGCCAAATTGATATTAACAAGATGACCCGCGGCATAGCATATGCCGCAGACTTGCTCATCATAGATAGTGCTAAGAACAGGGGGGAAGGTGATAGTATGGACACCAACAGCAGCATGAAGTAATGAAAAAAAAAGGTCAGTAAACGTGGAAACATGTGCAAAACAGTTGTTACCTGTCCCCCACCCTTCACTACTATCCTTTGCCAACCATAAACTCATTTTTCAACTCTAGAGTTAGTCATGTTCCCAAAAAATGGGGAAAAGAACAGGCCGAAAAAAACATTTAATTTTGTATTAAAATTATTCCATCTGGGAAAATCCCAGGTTTTTCCGCTTGCAAGGCGGATTGATAACCATTGCACAATGAATCATATGTTATTATTGTTATTATCTTATCTTATCTTATCTTATATGTTACAGACGCTCCTTCTGTACAGAAGATTATTGCGTCCTACGTATTTCTATGGTTTGTGTTTAGTCCTGTATTCTTACTAGAGTTTTAAAAGATGATAAAGTGGTGGCTTTCCTGGTTTCTTCAGGCAACCCATTCCACGCCCGAATACCGGACGGAAAGAAAGAAAACTTGTATGTGTTTGTTCTTGCATATGGCATAAGAAAGGTGTTTTTGTCTTTATGTCTATTTGAGGGTTGTATTAGGTTATCTTTGTGTTGTATTTCTAAATTAGAATTAATTGCCTTATGTATAATTACTAATTTACTCTTGGTTCTTCTATCCTCTAGTGTTTCAAGGTTTAATGATTTAACTAATGGTGTTACTCTTGTCAGTTTTGANTAGCATTTTAGTTTTATATCTTTGTTACATTTGTAAAAGTTTCTTTTTATAAAGCCTAAGGTTTTGTTTGATTTTTTAATAACTTCATTGACATGGGGATTCCAAGATAGTTTCTCATTTATTATGACTCCTAAGTATTTCGCATCTTTAGTTTGGGTTAGTTCTTTTCCGTGAATGAAATATTTTGAATTTATTTGTTTCTTTTTCTTTGTTACTCTTAGCAGTTGACATTTTTCTGGGTGGAAGGACATACTCCAGTTAGTTTCCCATTTTATTAATTCATCTAAGTCTTTTTGTAAAATTGTGCTATCTTGTTCTGACTTGATTGTTCTATAGATTATACAATCATCAGCAAATAACCTAACTTTAGTTCCTGTTGAGATATTGTTGGGTAAGTCATTTATATAAATTAAAAATAGTAAGGGACCTAGGACAGTTCCTTGTGGAACTATGAAGGAACAACACAAGTGAACACAAGAAGCATGGGTGCCACACACACAACCCCCACATACACACCTTTTTTTTTTTTTACATTCCACTCCTCTTGCCCACTGTGATCTTTCGAACCCAGTGGGGGTAATTCGTTATGTTTATTTGCACATGATTGTTTATGTGAATTATATATAAAGATTTTTATTATATTAATCTTTAATTAAATAATATTAATTTAAGTCAGTACACTTGTTCTTGAAATTATTTCTTTTAAAAAGAAACAATTGACACATTTTTGTATCTTGTCCTCAAACCTCCAGTACCTAACACCTGAATGAGAAGCCCACAACATACTTAGTATCATCTTCATAGATTTATTTATTAAAAAAACTCAAGTCTAAACACCCATAACGCCATAGAGATCAAATTGCTTAAATTTAAATGGGCCCTTTATAAAAAGGAGGATAGAATAAGAAATTAATGTTATAATTATTATAGTTAAAAATGACGGTGAATCTCCCAAAATAGAAAAAGAAAAAAATAGCATGCCTTGGTCACCTAGTCTTAGTCAGTTGGTCTAAGCCATATGCCATATTTAAGGAGAAATTAAAGTTCAGTTATCTTAATCACTCTTATTAGTTAAATAATACATGAAAATAACATTTAGACATTTGTTATTACCATATTAATATAATTCATTGTTAAAATGTATAATAAATAATAAGTGATGGGCATTTTAAAGAGAAAAATTTTTTTTCTTAGTTATTTTTTTCTTCCTTACCTAACCTAGTAATATGGATTATATAAATTTTAGTGAAAATCATCTAGACAAAATATGTTTTTTAAGCAGCCAATTCGACTAATTACTAATACTGATGCTCATGGAAATAAATGCTGGTTTTAGTTAAATCTAATTTAATTAGTCTGTTGGCATTAATTAACATATATCAAATAAATGCTTTATCTAAATCTTTCATTATTTGCAGAAATTTCTGGTATTTGTTGATGAGCGCAGACCTGAGATTTACTTAAAAACTTTTTAAAGAAAGGTAAGCTATTTGCTAATAACTATCAGCAGTATTAATCGAGAAATTAATAGTTAATTTCCGCAGCCCTAATATATATATTATTATATATGTTGATGAAAGTTTCTGAATTCATTAACCCTCTACGATGGTGGGAACTTAATGATCACCGATATTCAAAAATATTATGCCTTGCCAAGACCATTTTGTGCATACCTACTACCACAGTTCCATGTGAACTTAAGTTCAGCTCTGTCAGTTATATTGTCAATAAGACCCAATCATCACTTGAACCAAATAAAGTCAACATACTTGTCTTTTTGTGTAGTTGATTAAAAGATGACATAAAAGAGACATTCCTCCCTTAGTGTTATTTCAATTTTCAACAAAAATGTTTAATAAATGTAACTTATAAGTTTTATGACACCACAAATTTTAATTTTTGGCTTTAATCGAAATTAACTATTAATTATTCGTTAATTTTTTAAAGTGAGCTATTAAATTTAAAATAATTGTTAACAGCCCTAATATATATTTATATAATACTAGCATTTGTATGCTTATAGTTAGGGGTGTGCCGGATCCGTTTTTTTCAACCATATCCGGTTCTGGATTTTCTTATGCGAAATCCGCTGTATCCGGATTATTCCGGATTTTGGCTGTTTCTATTTATATTAATTATAGTCTGTGTCTCATAAAGACAAAGAAAGCTATAAAAGCATATGACCCCGTGATCTATCGGCATTTTCTGATCACCGGTTTATAGTCTGTTTCAGGCAATCAAAAAACTTACCGGCGCATGCTGCTTAGTGAAGTGCATGTACCTATATTACCATAGGTATTTGAAAGATGTAGCAAATTAATCGGCCCACAAATTTGAGTTCGGTCCTTTAGTGACACTTTTCCTGCTAGTAAAAGGCATTTTATTACCACATTAATAGTATGGCGAGTGTGGCTCAAACCTTATTTGAACAGAAAAAAGGGGTTAGGGGAAATGTTTGCGCCGCAAAATTCAATTATTCTGGCGAGTTGGCGATAGAAAAATAACGTTTTTTAAAAATAAATTCCATTTTATCATCATTGTTTACTCCGTAGCTTTATAATTTTATTATTAATTTTAAAGCGCAATTTGACTATGCTGACCGGCATCACACACAAGAGAGGTAAACATGATGTCACAACGGATGGGGCGAGGCGTTGTTTTTTTAAACTAATGAAAAATGCCTCGCTAACTTTAACAAGCGATTGAACCGGTTCTCATATTTAGACCGGTGAACTACGAGTCCTCAAAATAAAATATTAAAAAAGACAATTAACCATCACTGTTAGCCGGTCCTAAAAAACGAGCGGTCTTAACAACCTTAGTATAAACTCCACTTCAATTTCAACCATTCAATGTGGCGAAATATTTTGTAACAGCTGAGCGCCGCGCCCGCGGCTACGTCATACCGTCGTTTAAACCAAAGAGCGTTAGGTAACCACGTGGTAACCGACCAGCCAATCAGAGATGGCGCAATGTCCCTAAATGTATTAATAGATAGGCTAGGTCAGCACAGGCCTGCTGGCTTGACGCAATTTGATGGTCGTCTGCCGTGCTTGGTAAGGTGGCGGGCTGGGGGCCAGGCGCTTGGGCAGTACAGTTGCTTATTATTTCTGTTACAACGTCATTGGTGATTGCGGTTAAGATGACGTCACGAATAATAATTGCTCATCCCCGCACTATCATGTATGGAATTGGGCCGATTGGCCACTATTAGCGGTGCTGACTCTAGCCTCTGATATGTTCGGAATATTAAATATTAAACAAGCTCAATGCTCGAAACAATCGATTAATGTATCGTGATCATATGGAATTCGAGAAAGAGAATTACTTTTATTTCAGATTATGATCCGGTGAGTCACAAAATCTGGCAAATTCCGAAATCCGGTATATTAAGGATTCCGGTTGTTCCGGATACATGTAAATCCGGCGGAAAGGAATTTCACCGGGTAATTCAAAATCCGGTGGAACCAGATTCCAGACCGGATTCCGGCACACCCCTACTTATAGTTGCCCAAACTACTTCAGTCAATAAACTATATTAAAAATTGTATTGGGTTTTAAATTATTTTTCAATTTTTAATAAACATTTTTATAAATGATTAATTACATTCATTACTTAAAAGGCAATCAACCTACTTTATTTTTAGCCTAAAGTAAGGATAGATTCACTTTAATGTCATGATAAGTAAAATTTAAAAATAGAAATGTTACATCACTTGGTCATTAAGTCAACACATTGAAGTTAATTTTCTTGTTGTTATTATTTATTTTATATATATATTTATTTCAGTTCCTGGAAAATATCAAGAATACATCATAATCCAAAACACTAATCAGACTAAAACCTTCACCAATCACAGTTTGTCTCTCAGAAATTAAAGATAATGGAAAATGCAGTTAATATTAAATTTGAATCAAGTGTTTACCAATCTCTGGAAGATGTTTCCACAGAGACCCATGTAGTTACTGACTATCACAAAACACTTAAAGAAGAAATAGAAAATGATGTTCTCCTTTCTCAAGTTAAAGTTGAAAAATGTTTTGAAAATGATGAAATGAAAGATACTTTAGCTATGGGCAGCTGTGAGAAGAATAACACAAGTCCATCCTTAACATTTCCTGCAGCACCATACTCAAAAAATGACTCTGTTGCTCTTATTACTTTAAAAACAGATGAAGATGCCTCATGCTCAAAGAAATATTCCCACTCTTGTTTAAAAGGATCTAAGAAAGCTCCAAGTCTGCAACAACAAACTTCATTATCAAAGATAAGTTTTGAAATTGCTCAAAATACACCTAAAGTAGAGGTTGCTGAAAACTTAGAGTTTCATTTGAACTCTAAACAAGAGCATCTCTATAAATGTGACATTTCTTCTGCTACTTTTACACAGAGCTCACAACACAGAAGTCAACATGCAGCAGAGACACATTTTAAGTGTGATATGTGCAACACTTTGTTTACTACTAAGAAAAACATTGTAGGTCATTTAAGAGAGCACCTAGGAAAAAATCCTTACAAGTCTGAAATATCTTATAAAACATTAAATAATCCAGTAACTTTAACTACACATAGAAGAAAGCACACAAGAGACAGACCTTACAAGTGTGACTTTTGTTTTAAAGTGTTTGTTAAAGCATCAAATTTAATTACACACAAAAGACAGCACACTGGAGAGAGACCTTATAAATGTGATGTTTGCCTTAAAACATTTGTAGCTTCTTACAGTTTATCTTGTCACAAAAGACAGCACACAGGAGAGAAACGTTATAAATGTGATGTATGCTTTAAACAATTTTCTACTAATCAGGGTTTAAGTTGTCACAAAAGACAGCACACAGGAGAAAAACCTTATAAATGTGATGTTTGCCCTAAAAAATTTGTAAATTCTTACAGTTTAACTTGTCACAAAAGACAGCACACAGGAGAGAAACCTTATAAATGTGATGTTTGTCTCAAAAATTTTGTAAATTCTTCCAGTTTAACTCATCACAATGGACATCACACAGGAGAGAAACCTTATAAATGTGATGTTTGCCCTAAAAAATTTGTAAACTCTTACAATTTCATTCAGCACAAAAGACAGCACACAGGAGAGAAGCCTTATAAATGTGATGTTTGCTTAAATTTTTTTTTACTTCACTTGGTTTAACTCGTCACAAAAGACAGCACACAGGAGAGAAACCTTATAAATGTGATGTTTGTCCCTCAGCTTTTTCATTTTCAGGCCATTTAATTCAGCACAAAAGACAGCACACAGGAGAGAAACCTTATAAATGTGATGTTTGCCTTAAAAAGTTTGTAAATTCTTACAGTTTAACTTGTCACATAAGACATCACAAAGGTCAGCACAAATGTGACCTTTGTAATATGAAATTTAAAACACTTTCAAGTGTGATCACGCACATAAGGAAACATATAAAAGAGAAATCTTAAAATGTTAAATTCTATGTTTGAGTTTGCTCACTTCTGAGCTTATGTTCTATATTAGCTGATTCTTTTGAGCTTAAAATATTCACTTATCCTCTACATCAGCTCACTATATGAACTTAAACTTAAAATGTAACAAAATTAGCTCAAAGAAAGTAAAATTTTAAGCTGGAAATTTTTTCAAATATTTAAAGTTACAGAACTCAATCAATGACTCACAGACATCAAAGGATTTTTTTAATAGCATTCCTGGAATGTTGAAAATCAAAATTTTATGAATAATTTAATGACTCATTAATTTAATGTCTGTAACTGTAACCAACTTAGCTGAGACAGTTGCCAGCATTGCTAAACATTAAACATGATCCAATATGTAGAGTGGGCTAAACAAAAAGAAATAAATTATGTATTTTAATTAGAAGCAAAATTAATTTATATCCAATTATCCATTACAAGTTTTGTTATATTGTCCTCTGATGCATTTAAAAAACAACAGATATGATGATTTGGCAATCAATTTATTTTTATACATTTTTTTCATTTTATAAATAATTTATAGAATCACATGCAAAGTTTTTGTTGTATCTATATATAGTCATAATAAATTAATATTTCACGACACACCAGGGCTATAAATTTATATATTATGCTTCATATAAGATGAACCAAACCAACCTTTTCCTATTTCTGAGAAATTTGATTAGAGAAGTAAATGTCCTTTTCACAAAAATCCATTTTCAATGTATTATTTTTATGACAAAAACCAACAAATGATAATGTATGCGTTTAGTTGGTACTTGTAATCTATTGTATATCTTTACCAGCTGTGAGATACATTTTCTTTGTTTAGATATCTGTCACATTTAAGAGAGCGCTTAGGAGAAAAGTCTTACAATTGTGACATTAGTGTTTGTTTATCCATCAGCTTTAACTACACATATAAGACTACACACTGGAGATAAACCTTATAAATGTGAATTATGTCCATTGGTATTTCCTGACAAGACAATTTTAGTGTATCACAAACTAAAAAACATTTGGAATTTTTTAACAATAAATATTATATCTAATGTTAAGTGGGTTTTTTTTTGTTGTTGTTGTCTTTTTTGTGTTCCTTCCTTTGAACTAAATAGCCTTGAAAGTGTTACAAATATAACATTTTTTAGGACTTGCAGGTCTTTTGCATACATTGAATGTGTTATAAATACACTTTCTAGGACTTGCAGGTCTATTTGATATTTCTTTATGAGAAATCTTTTAACATATAAAATTAATGATGAATATTATCATTCAAGCAAATGATGGCTATTTATAACAATGAGAGAAAAGCATTCAAACTTATGAGTTGGTAATCAGTAAAGTGACGTATGCCTCAGTTTTCTCTTTATGTCACTCAAATAAATTTGCTTTTAGCTGCTGACAGAACACAATAGATGATCTGAAACTTGATTTGTATGTGTTATGTGATAACATTTTTTTAAAACTAACAGCTAAGCAGTCTTAGTCTTAATTAGATAAAAAAAAATTTAAGCTTAAATTTCTGAATAGAAAATCTTTAATTTGTCAAGAAAGATAAAGTTCTTTATTCTTAAAAGCAGAATATATACAATCAGCAAATCTTAGCAAAAATATAAATAGATTTCACTGTTAACATTAGCATGATGGTTTTCATGTTGTATTGATTCTTTTGTTTTGTTTTTTGTTTTATTTTCGTCAAATCAGTAATAAAATTATTTTGAAAGAAAAATTGATTCATGATTTGTTGAGTGAGTACAAGCTTCAGCAAAGTCTATGTAATATTTCTTTTAGAGTAATCTTTAAATATATCAAATTATTGTTAAATATTTTCATTGGAACCAATGAATTGTTATTTTATAACATGGAGAGAAAAAGTATTTGTACATTTGGCATAATAAACAGTTGAGTAACTTGCACAGAAATTTATGGATTGCTTATCAGCCAAGTTATATTTGCCACAGTTTTCTCTTGATATCTCTAAAATAATCTTCTTTTGGCTGCTGACAAAGCATATTAGATAATCTGTGACTCGTACAAGTAACTGACTATTATGTGTTTTGATAACATTCTTTTAAGTAAGGGTTAAGCATTAATTCTTAAATAAATGTCTAGACCTAAAAATCTAAATTGAAAATCTTTATTTAACCAGAATATTTAAGTTTAAAACTCAAAAAAAAAAAATTTGTAGTGAGCAAATTTTAGCAAAAATATCAGTATATTAACTATATTCAGTTATAACATACACTTAATGGTGGTTTGTAGTTAGTTATTAATAGGGCTGTACCGGCTTCAAATTTTTTTAATCCAGCTGGAGCGGGATTAGGCCAGATTTATGACGTCAAATCTGACCGGCATCGGATTTGTAAAAATTTCCTGATAACGGATGAGCCAGAGCTATTTTATATCTATGAATATAATTCCCCCAAAGCGAGTGTGCAAACAAGCATGATAAATGACCCCAGCTGGCGTCGACCAATCAGCTCATGTTTGGCAAGCAGAGGTGGTAACGAGACCAGCAATGCTTCTTGTATAGTTCCTTTAAAGAATAATGTCTGATTCGTAGTGTCGTGATTATCACGTCCGCCTTACACGAGGAAGGTGCAGGGTTCAAGCCCCAGCGAAAACATTGTTTTTAAATCCTTACATTAGCTTCACCGTCTTACGTGTCTGCCTGTCGTTGGTTTGCGGTCGGGTGGAAAAACAAAAGTAAAAAATGGCCCACTCCGTGTTGTTATTGAGCTGAAATTTCGTACATAGACTTGAGTCACCTAACAATGCATTGTGTCAAATTTCAGATGGATCGAATGTACCGTAATTAAATTATTGCATGTTTACTTTATCTCTATGTAGCTTGTGGTATTGTTGACATCCACGTGTCACTGGAGTTTACTCCAGCCATTGATGATCCAGCCCCGTGTTTTAAAGCAAGTGGAGTTTAGTCACGTGCAGTCTGTAAATGTTTGAACATAATCAATACTTTTAGTTCTGTTTCATCATCATCATCATCATTGCCTGTCGTCCCATCTGGGGCATTGGCGACAAGCATCCTGGTTCTGTGCCAATTTCTCTAACTGTCTCCAGCTGTGCCCACTCTTTTTGGAGTCTGTCTCCAGTTCCCTTCTCCGGGTCATTTTGGCTCGACCTCTTTTCCTCTTGCCCTGGGGGTTACAAGTGATGGCTTGTCTCACGATGGTGTATGTAGGTTTTCTGTGGGTGTGGCCAATCCATCTCCATCTGCGCTGACGTATTAGCACTTCCACCGGCTCTTATTGTGTACGTTGCCAGATGTCCTCGTTGGTGATGATATTGGGCCAGCGGATCCGGAGAATTGTTCGGAGACATGTGTTTATAAATGCTTGAAGCTTTTTTCGAAACCGCTGCTGTAATTCGCCATGTTTCAGCTCCATATATCGAGACAGGCTTTACTGTGGTGTTGAATATCCTCCTGACCTTGGTCTGGAGGGTCAAGTTGTTGCAGCTCCAAACTTTTTTTTTAACTGGGTTAAATGCTGTTCTTGCTTTGCCGATTCTCACTCTAACGTCAGTTTCTGTCCCTCCCTATATGTCTATGGGGTCGTCCATAAATGACGTCACGTTCCTAGGGGGGTGGGTCACACTTTTGTGACGAGTGGGAGGGAGGGGGTTGAAGAAAAGTGACGTCACATCAAAAGAGTTACTTAAAATAAAACTTCCACTTGAGTATTTGTTCGCTTACAGTTGATTTAATAACTGACTTTTTAATTTTTATTATTATTATTTTTTAAAACCATCAATGCTTCTCTAAGTTCCGGTCGGTAGGCCATCAGACGCCTTTTGGAGTAAGTTATCAAGAAATGAAAATTAAAGCTAATTAAAATCGTTTAGTTGAGAACCCGCAAGAGAACGTATGAACTTGTTACCCTGCGTCGTTTGATGTTGATATTAAAGCATTTATGGTGTAACCTCCCCTTAGTTTGGTTCACTTACGGCAGGAGTCGGTAAACTTTTTTGCGAGTTACTATAAAATAGACACGTTAACGTGTGCGTTACCCCCCCCCCCCCCCAATCCCTTAAGGAAAATGCAACTGGTGAATTTTGGAAGCATGTCAAAATGATCTGAATAGGATTAGGTGAAGATATTTGAAATGAAAAAACGACACGGACTATCCAATTTTTTTTCAGGTTGTTTTTTTTTTTTTTTTTTTTTTTTTTTTTTGGAGGGGGAACTATTTGATTAATTTATAAACGTTTTAAGTTTGATATAATTTATAATTGTTTTCTTGTTGTTGTTGCTGTTTTTTTTCCATTCTAGATTTAACGTTAAATTTATTGAATGCAATTCTTGACATCACAATTAGAGTAAGCACAAAACAAATTTTCTTAGCTCAGTTTTTAAGGCATTTTAAATGTCCCAGAAAGGATACTTGATACAGTCAAGTCATGAGGATTAAGATTATTGTCACTGGTGTCAATATAGATGAAAGTAGGGTGGATTTAGGTATCTTCGTGTAGTACCTAAGTAAGAAATCAACATAAATGTAAAAAAAAAATTTAAATACATTTTCTGGAAGGAACCGGTTCAATAAAATGGGCATATGTTCCAAGCATAAACGTACACATGACGTATTTTAATATATCTAGTGGATTTTAGTGGATTTTATGTGTCCCAAATGAATCTGCATTACCCCCAAAAAATCTTTTTTTGGCCCCAGATTGGGTATTTTACTCCTGTTTGGCGACCCCTGTCTTACGGGATGCCCGTAAGTTAAATGATGGATTTCTTTTTAAAAAATACATTGAAAATATATCATTTTTTAAATATTTGTTTCCTAAACAAAGAAGTAAACAGTGATGATTAATAGTCAATGTTTTATTTGTTTGTATTAAAATGAAATGAAATCGAAGGATATTATTACAGTTCATTTTTTGAAGGCCGGTTAGACGTTTTTAAAAAATGGACCAGTTCAATAGAATACCTAAAAATTAAAATTATAAATGTTTATGTTAATATTATTGTTACCACAAAAGGAGTGGATTCTAGAGAATTTTATATGCCCACAATGATTTATCATTACCCCCCGAGAGTTCCCCTTTAACTCGAAACGAGATAATTTACCGCTGTTCAACAACCCCTCTTTGTAACCACCCGAAAGCGGTAGCAATGTATATAAACTCCACAAGAGAAAGCTACAATTTAAACACGCTTCGTCCATTGGTGACATTATATTTACAACACTTGAGTGATATAGATTCTACGTGAAATCGTGGGGAAAAAAATGAAAACAAAACAAAACAAATCTCGTGCGCTTCGGAATAAAAATTTATGATAATATTGTACATTTTATTAATGTTATAGCATATTTGTCAGTCTTGAACTAGCAGGAATTACTGTATTTTAAGACGCACAGGTTGACAGCCTACTTTCCTGTACAATTTGGGGTTCGTACAGTACTCGACATATTCCTCTTCCAGCACATACCTAATAATTGTTAGAAAACATGAGATTTAATATCAATGTGGTAATTTTAGATCAAATGCCTCTGACGCAGTGGCGGATTTAGGTTTCTCTGCGTGGGGGGTCAAGGAGAATTTCAGGAGGGGCGCAGCCAAATTTTACTTCTAACCGAGCATTACTTAAATGCTCATTATTAGCCTACTAATTTGCTACATGTTCCTATTGGTACATGTTCCTATTGGTACATGTTCCTATTGGTACATGTTCCTATTGGTACATGTTCCTATTGGTACATGTTCCTATTGGTACATGTTCCTATTGGTACATGTTCATATTGGTACATGTTCCTATTGGTACATGTACCTATTGGTACATGTTCCCAATGGTACATGTTCCTATGGGTACATGTTCCTAATGGTACATGTTCCTATTGGTACATGTTCCTATTGGTACATGTTCCTAATGGTACATGTTCCTATTGGTACATGTTCCCAATGGTACATGTTCCTATGGGTACATGTTCCTAATGGTACATGTTCCT
>MUZC01000269.1:1167675-1184752 GCA_002072015.1 Radix auricularia | reverse complement strand
CATGCATGTCAGTGCGTGATTAACAGTTGGTACACGCCACTGACCAATCACATGAGAACGTTTCGGTCAAGCCACGCTACAGTAGAGGCCTATATAAACGGTCACTCAACCTTACAGCGGTCTCTTTCTCAGCATTTAGCAGTACACCAGGGTCGGCGGGTGTGACTGAACGAATTGAGTAGAGCCTAGCTGAAGTCTGTTCAGGTTTGAGCTAACTAGGTTTGAGATAGGCAAATGTATTTGTATAGGTAGTATAGCCATTTATTATATGTATGCTTTTATTATGTTATCACTATCTTTAGTTAATTATTGATATTATTATTCCAGCTAGCTAGTTAGTAGTGGAGCTAGGAGCTAGTCAGTTGAACTAGTCAGTGGAGCTAGTTAGTGGCGGAGGAACCAGTGAGAAGAAATCTCAGACAGGAGATCAAGAGCTAAGAGGAGGGGAGCAGGTGGCAGTACCTTGAAGAAGCCAGTGACCAGTGGGGAAGGGGCCGAATGCCAAGCTGACCACAGAGCGGAGCTACGCTTGATTGGCCAGGCCGAAGCCCAGCCTTCCAACCAGTCCTTTGGCCACGCCCAGTCCACGAGGGACGTGGGCATCATTGCAAATTATTAGCATAAAATTCATAGACGTAGAGAGTGTAATCCAGTATATGTTTACTAATGCCGTTCCATGTATATATGTATATATCTTTAATGTATTAAATATTTATAGCTTTGTCACTTCACTGAGGTGTTACTTTTTCTAATTATTAGTGATAGGCTTTATGTCGTTTAGTTTATTATTATTATTAGTATAGACTATAGGATAGTTCGTCAAAATGGAAGTCCATGACCTCTGCCCTATGTGCCGTCTTCGGCCCGAGAGGAAATAACTAACTAACTAACTAATAGGATAGTTAGGTTAACTGTACCCTAGACACAGTACTCAAAGTTGGGAGCTCTGCGTTTGTGCGAGCACACCCCAATATTCAATCGTGTGGACCCGCTCTGTATGCAACAGTCGGGCCACCGAATATTCAACATTGCTGTTAACCAAAGTATAAAAGCCTATAAATCTTTCCGCAATATGTCCTGATATGAACGTAAAGAAACTGACATCTGATCCATTTTAGATATATCAACGGTTTATTCAATAATAAAAGAATTGTGCAGAATTAACTTCATTATCAATTATCGCCGCTAATTCAGATGCAAGGGATTCAATTAAATCATGACTTAAATAAAGTTCACTTTTCTTTCCAAAGTTTAGATGTCTGTCTAAAGTCTAAAGTAAAATCATATTTGGCTAATAAAGATAACATTTACCGAAAATCTCCAATATTTCTACAACTATCATCACAAAAGCAATAATGTACACTATGTCCTCTAATAAAGGGCAAACCTTGTTTTGCTAAGAACAACGTCACGTCTATCATTCATTTAAATACTTCTCTATTCTTTTCGCTTGGCGACGCTCCTGGCAGATCAAACTAGATATTACAGTTTTGAAATACGAAATTTAGCAAGCCAATATTGTCGTATTGCAGTTTAGAGTTTATTAGATTAGCAATATTTTTTTCTGCTCCATTGAATCGTTTTTATTGTTTATCGCGGACGTCTTAAGGGGGGGGGGGATTTTAGACCCGACAGGGGCACGGGGGGCAAGCCGCCCCCTGCCCTATAACTAAATCCGCCACTGGGTGAAAGACGATCTCGACCTGTATTGAAGCGTGCATTGTTTTGCGCCCCTTGTAGGATGTTTGGGAAAATGGGGTCAATTACTAATGAAGGGTTTAACGACTGGAATGATGGCAGTAGAGTTGACAAGAGTCTTGCTCTTCAAAAAGAAGTAGAAATAAAATGCTGGCATGAGCAGGGTTGCCAACCAGTGGCGGATTTAGCTTTGTCAGCGTGGGGGGGGGGGCAGGAGAATTTCAGGGGGCGCCGAAAATTTTACTAATACCAGATCATTGGGTACATACTGGGCTGTTAACGATTAATTTAAATGTAATTGTTTACTATTGAAAAATTAACGATTAATTAATCATTAATTTCGATTAAAGCCAAAAATTTTAATTTATGATGTCAGAAGTAACACTTATTTAACGTTCTTGATAAAAATCTAAATAGCACTGGAATGTCTCCTTTATATATCAACTTTTCACCAACTATGCAAAAATGTGTTGACATTAATTGGTTCAAGTGATGAGCGGGTCTAATTGACAATATAACCAGCAGAACTGAGCAATCATTGACATGGAACTGATGTAACTGGTATGCTCAAAAGGGTCTTGGCAAGGAATGAATTTATCAGATATAGGTGTTCATTAACTTTCCACTATTGTACTGGATTAATGGATTCAAGAACGTTCATCTCCATTTTGTAACGCAGTAATTCATCAGAAAAGCTGTCGTCATTTCTGTCTCTGAGTCAAACGCCTTTACTGCCATTAGCTTAATACGCTTTTTATTTGGTTTGATAAGTAGGCAAACCTTATCAACATTTTGAAAGTAGTTGGATCATCAGCCCTTTCATCTCTACTAAATTCACCTGCCATACTTTCATTTTTTGCAAATTTAAGTTTCTTTAAATTTTGTTTTTAACATCTAGTTTGGAACAATTTTCGTTAATAGATGATTAGACATCTAATTTCAGAATTTTAAAAAGCTTGATAGCTTCTCTTTTCAACAAACTTATTTCTTTCAACATCGATCAATCGTTTTGCAATTGCAATGTCAATACTCTTGCGCTACAAGTGGTTTGATAACACAAAAAATATCAACCAGCTTTTGTACAAATAGCATCAGAAAAAACAAAAGAATATTTGTTATTTCAACATATAGTCCCACAGCTTCTGCTCTGACTTCTGACACTTCCTCTATGTTATGTCGATTCCCCTGAATTTATATCTTTTAGAGTGGCTAGAATAGTAGAGAATAATCCAACAACTGCGTCGACTGCATGTTTATGGCTTGCCCATCTTGTATCAGAAAGTCATTTTTTAGCTTTTACTGTTGATTCATATTGAGATTTATTATCTTTGTTAATAGTATGTAGACGTGGTAAACTAGACGTAAAGAATGCATACAATGAGCCAAAACACAACTGTACATTACTGTGCACAGAAATTGCTTCAATAGTGACCAAATTCAAAACATGGGGACAACATTGGGTGAAAGTTTTAAGTCCACTCTTAATTCCAGACATCACAGATGCGCCATCGTATGCCTTTCCTGCACAGATTGTGATGTCAATGTTTCGCTTTTGTAATGTGTAGTTCCGTTAGAATCTTCTAAGCAAATGCAGGTTCGCAGCATTTCTGTTTACCAAAGTATACAAGCCTATAAATCTTTCCTCAGCATTTCTTAATTTTAAAACTGAACGTAAAGTGACATCTGATCAATTTTAGATATATTAATGTTTGAATCAATAATTAAAGAAAAGAAATGTGAAGACTTAACTTTATTATCAATTGCTGCTGATAATTCGGATGCCAATGATTGAATTAAATCAATTTGCACATCATTACTTAAATAAATTTCATTTTTCTTTTTAAACTTTAGATGGCTATTTAAAGTGGAATCATAGTTGGCTAATAAACTTAACATTTAACGAAAATTTCCAGTATGTCTACAACTAACATCAATAAAGCAAGATTGTTCTCTGTGTCCTCTGTTTTGCTAAAACAACGTCCCGCCTATCATTCTTTTCAATGCTTCTCTATTCTTTTCCACTTAGCGACGCTCCTGATTGACCAAACCAGATATTGCAGTTTTGAAATACGATATTTAGCAAGCCAATATTGTCGTATTGCAGTTTGGTGATTGATTAAAAGTTTCGTGTTTAACAATCCTTTTTTCTGCTCTAGTTACACCTTCTTAGTGTTCATTAAGGGCGTCTTAAGGGGCGCCATTTTAGACCAGAAAGGGGCGCGGAGAGGGGGCGACCCACCCCCCTGCCCTATAGCTAAATCTGCCACTGTTGCCAACTCAAGAAAATAAAATTTACGGACAAATATAAGAATTTTCAAAAACATTTACGGACTAAACTTTTTTTTTTACGGACACATTTAACATAAAATGTTAACGAACGAATATGAAGCATAATCCAAGCATTGTAGGTAAAAATGTAACGTCTCCATATGATCATGTCTCTATTAACATGTTCATATTTTATAACGTTAATTTATTGTATGACATTTATCATAAGTGACTGTTTAATTCCTCCTGCTTATGATCATACATAGAAACATGTGTAGGCTACTGTCGATCATTGTGGGAGTAATTTTTGTTTACTTTAGCTTTTTTAACAATAATTTTATCCACGTTTTCATTTATTTCACAGTTTTCAAGGCTATCGTCTTCGCTTATATTCATCGTTTCCACCATTTTTTAAAAAGACAAATACTTTTTTTAAATTCATGTCGTCATAATTAAAAATTTATGCGTAATTGTGACGTACAACTAACGATCTATCTAAGCAAATTTATCTTGCCGCGATGCGTCTGGCCACGCGAGCTTAGCTTTCCAGAAAGCGCTTAATTAATAGAGCGCGGGATGCCACTAAAACACTTAAAAAGTAAAATTTGAATTAAGAAAATAGATATCACAAACATAATTTACTGATTTTTTAAACGCTGAGATTGTCATTTTTTACGGACTTATTAATTTTTTACGGAAATTTACGGACAGGCAATTTTACGACAAATCTTTACGGACTGTTCGTAAATTTCGGGATGGTTGGCAACCCTGGGCATGAAGTTTTGAGGCGAAATGTGGCTGTTGTGAGGTTACTTTTTTTTTTTTTTTTGCATGTGCATTTAAAGGAAGGGGAGATTTTAATTTGATTTGGAGAAAATATTTTCACCCCGAAAGATATATTTTAAAATAAATGGACTAGTGGGAGTCTCTGAATGGGGGTGAATTTATTTTGCAACACCGACCGATTAAATAATATCGGGGAGGCTACTCTAAATAAGTATGTGTAACTGTAAAGTTTTCGTTTCTTGAAAACATTCAAATTCAAATCACCATTTATGCCATTATATCGGAAGAGTCTGGTGCATTCATACAGTATAGAGACAACAAGATTGATATAGCACTTATCGTCACAGTCGCAACGTCCAAGTATGGCTAAGTCAGACAAAAAGACTACTGAAAAACCAAATCTTATATTTTGTTAGGTCTGATTCTACATATCAGCCGATTCTACTTATCTATTTAATTAACTTAAATTGAATATTATTTTTATTCTGCTTTATTATTAATATAAAATTATTATATAATAATTATAATACATGAAAAATGTAACGGTAAAGCGGGATAAAATAGCTCGCATGGGACTGGGGTAATCGGCAGTGACTAGTCAAAAAAAACGAACACGATGACATAACTGTTTGAAGTGTTTGTCGGTTTGTTAAAATTAAGTATGAAAATAAAGAAATTTTAAAAAATTTAATTTCCACCACTGGGAATTGATCCTGACATTGCTTGCACCACAAGTCTATACTCTTTAAAATTATAATGAGTTTGAAATTATTATTCAATATTTAATAAACAATTTACAAATCTACAAAGTATTAACTTTGTAATAGAAATGATTTAATTAAATTCATTACTTAAGAGGCAATTTACCTACTTTATTTTTAGCCAAAAGTAAGGAGAGATTCACTTTAATGTCTTTATAAGTAAAATTTAAAAATAGAAATGTTTAAGTTATTTGGTCATTAAGTCCACACACTGAAGTTAATTTTCTTGGTGTTATTATTTTTTTAAATATATTTATTTCAGTTCCTGGAAAATATCAAGAATACATCATAATTCAAACTCATATTCAGACAACAAAACCTTCACCAATCACAGTTTGTCTCTCAGACAATCAAGATAATGGAAAATGCAGTTGATATTAAATTTGAATCAAGCCTTTACCAATCTCTGGAAGATGTTTCCACAGAGACCCATGTAGTTACTGACTATCACAAAATACTTAAAGAAGAAATAGAAAATGATGTTATCCTTTCTAAAGTTAAAGTTGAAAAATGTTTTGAAAATAATGAAATTAGAGATACTTTAGCTACGGGCAGCTGTGAGAAGAATAACACAAGTCCATCCTTAACATTTCCTGCAGCATCATACTCAAAATATGACTCTGTTGCTCTTATTACTTTAAAAACAGATGAAGATGCCTCATGCTCAAAGAAATATTCCCACTCTTGTTTAAAAGGATCTAAGAAAGCTCCAAGTCTGCAACAACAAACTTCATTATCAAAGATAAGTTTTGAAATTGCTCAAAATACACCTAAAGTAGAGGTTGCTGAAAACTTAGAGTTTCATTTGAACTCTAAACAAGAGCATCTCTATAAATGTGACATTTCTTCTGCTACTTTTACACAGAGCTCACAACACAGAAGTCAATATGCAGGAGAGAGACTTTTTAAGTGTGATATTTGCAACACTTTGTTTACTACTAAGAAAACCATTATAGCACATTTAACAGAGCACTTAGGAGAAAATCCTTACAAGTGTGATAAGTCTTTTAAAGCATTTGTCAATCAAAAATTGTTTATTACACATAGAAGAAAGAACTCAGGAAAGAGACTTTTTAAGTGTGATATGTGCAACAATATGTATACTTCTAAGAAAAACATTGTAGCACATATAAGAGAGCACTTAGGGGAAAATCCTTACCAGCATGATATATCAGTAAAGGCATTTGCAAATCAAAAAACGTTGTCCATACATAGAATAAAGAACACAGGAGAGAGACCTTACAAGTGTGATATGTGCAACAATATGTATACTTCTAAGAAAAACATTGTAGCACATATAAGAAAGCACTTAGGGGAAAATCCTTACCAGCATGATATGTCATTAAAGGCATTTGCAAATCTAAAAACGTTGTCCATACATACAATAAAGAACACAGGAGAGAGACCTTACAAGTGTGATATTTGTAACGCTAGATTTGCTGGACTGAAAAATGTCATTCCACATTTAATAAGTCACACTGGTGAAAATTCTTACAAGTGTGACAATTGTTTTAAAGCATTTGTTAAACCATCAACGTTAACTACACATAGAAGACTGCACACAGGAGACAAACCTTATAAATGTGAATTTTGTCCATCTGCATTTGCTACAAAGGCAAGTTTAATATGTCACAGACTAAAACACACTGGGGAAAAACCTTATAAATGTGACATTTGTCTTTCAGCTTTTACAGATCCAAGCGATTTAGCTTGTCACAAAAGACAGCACACAAGAAAGAAAACTTATAAATGTGATGTTTGCCTTAAAATTTTTGTAAATTCACACAGTTTAACTTGTCACAAAAGACAGCACACAGGAGAGAAACCTTATAAATGTGATGTTTGCCTTAAAAGTTTTGTAAATTTACACAGTTTAACTTGTCACAAAAGACAGCACACAGGAGAGAAACCTTACAAATGTGATGTTTGCCTTAAAAACTTTGTTTATTCTTCCAATTTAGCTTCTCACAAAAGACAGCACACCGGAGAGAAACCTTACAAATGTGATGTTTGCCTTAAAAAATTTGTAAATCAGTCCAGTTTAACTTGCCACAAAAGACAGCACACAGGAGAGAAACCTTATAATTGTGATGTTTGCCTTCAAAATTTTGTTAATTCTTATTCTTTGACTAATCACAAAAGACATCACAAAGGTCAGCACAAATGTGACCTTTGTAATATGAACTTTAAAACAGTCTCAAGTGTGATTGCACACATAAGGAAACATTCAAAAGAGAAATCTTAAAATGTTTAATTCTACATTTGCTACGTTTGAGCTTAGAATGTTTTTTCTATGAGTGCTTACTTTTTGAGCTGAGAATGTTTTTTCTATGAGTGCTTACTTTTTGAGCTTATAATGTTTTTTCTATGAGTGCTTACTCTTTGACCTTAGAATGTTTTTTCTATGAGTGCATACCTTTTGAAGCTTAGAATGTTTTTTCTATGATTAATTACTTTTTGAGCTTAGAATGTTTTTTCTATGAGTGCTTACTTTTTGAGCTTAGAATGTTTTTTCTTTGAGTATGAGTGCTTACTTTTTGAGCTTAGAATGTTTTTTCTATGAGTGCTTACTTTTTGAGCTTAGAATGTTTTTTCTATGAGTGCTTACTTTTTGAGCTTAGAATGTTTGTTCTATGAGTGCTTACTTTTTGAGCTTAGAATGTTTTTTCTATGAGTGCTTCCTTTTTGAGCTTAGAATGTTTTTTTCTATAAGTGCTTACTTTTTGAGCTTAGAATTTTTTTTTCTATGAGTGCTTACTTTTTGAGCTTAGATTGGTATGTTCTACTTTGGCTGATTCTTTGAGCTTAAAAAATTATGCTCTACATCAGCTCACTTTTTTAGCTTTAACTTAACATGTAACAAATAAACTTAACATGTAACAAATAAACTTAACATGTAACTAAAGTAGCTCAAAGAAAGTAAAATTAAATCTTGATATTTGTGACATTTTTTCAAATAAAGTTACAAAACTCAATCAATGATTTACAGAAATCAAAGTATTTCTTATAGCACTCCTGGAATGTTGAAAATCACAATTTGAAAAAAACAATTTAAAATTTTCACACACCTTCAGTAATATCTCATTAATTTAATGTCTGTAACTGTATCCGACTTAGCTGAGGCAGTTGCCAGCATTGCTAAATATTAAACATGAGCCAATGCGTAGGTTGTGCTAAACTAAAAGATATAAATTATGTATTTTAATTAGAAACAAAATTACTCTATATCCAATTATTCATTACATGATTTGTTATATTGACCTCTGATGTTTAAAAAAAACAACTGATATGATGATTTGGCAATTAATTTATACCTCAACCGTTAATTAAAGTTTATACATTTTTTTCATTTTATAAATAATTTTTAGTTTTTAGAATCACATACAAAGCTTTTGTTGTTTCTATATATAGTCATAATAAATTAATATTTCACGACACACCAGGGCTATAAATTTATATATTATGCTTCATATAAGATGTACCAAACCAAACTTTTCCTATTTCTGAGAAATTTGATTAGAGAAGTAAATGTCCTTTTCACAAAAATCCATTTTCAATGTATTATTTTTATGACAAAAACCAACAAATGATAATGTATGCATTTAGTTGGTACTTGTAATCTATTGTATATCTTTACCAGCTGTGAGATACATTTTCTTTTTTTAGATTTAGATATCTGTCACATTTAAGAGAGCGCTTAGGAGAAAAGTCTTACAATTGTGACATTAGCGTTTGTTTATCCATCAGCTTTAACTACACTTATAAGACTACACACTGGAGATAAACCTTATAAATGTGAATTATGTCCATTGGTATTTCCTGACAAGACAATTTTAGTGTATCACAAACTAAAAACCATTTGGAATTTTTTAACAACAAATACTATATTAAGTGGGTTTTTTTTTTTTTTTTTTTTTTTTTTTTTTGTGTGTGTTCCTTCCTTTGAACTAAATAGCCTTGAAAGTGTTACAAATATAACATTTTTTATGACTTGCATCTCTATTGGATACATTGAAGTTTGTTATAAATACACTTTTTATTACTTGCAGGTCTGTTAGATAGATACATTGAATGTGTTATAAATACACTTTCTAGGACTTGCAGGTCTATTTGATATTTCTTTATGAGAAATCTTGTAACATATAAATTTATTGATGAATATTATCATGACGGCTGTTTATAACAATGAGAGAAAAGTATTTGTACTTATAATTTGGTAATCATTAAAGTGACATATGCCTCAGTTTTCTCTTTATATCACTCAAATAAATTTGCTTTTAGCTACTGACAGAGCACAGTAGATGATCTAAAACTTGATTTGTATGTGTTATGTGATAACATTTTTTTAACTTACAGCTAAGCAGTCTTAGTCTTAATTAGATAAATTTTTTAAGCTTAAATTTCTGAATAGAAAATCTTTATTGATTTGTCAAGAAAGATAAAGTTCATTATTCTTTAAAGCAGAACATATGCAATCAGCAAATCTTAGCAAAAATATAAATAGATTTCACTGTTAACATTAGCATGATGGTTTTCATGTTGTATTGATTCTTTTGTTTTGTTTTTTGTTTTATTTTCGTCAAATCAGTAATAAAATTATTTTGAAAGAAAAATTTATTCATGAATTGTTGAATGAGTACAAGCTTCAGCAAAGTCTATGTGATATTTCTTTTAGAGTAATCTTTAAATATATCAAATTATTGTTGAATATTTTCACCGGAACTAATGAATGGTTATTTTATAACATGGATAGAAAAGTATTTGTACATTGGGCTTAATAAACAGTTGTGGACATGGTAGTCAAGTGGCCAAACACTGGTTAGGCGGCTGGTTAATGCTGCGGCCTGTGAATGCTGAATCACTTGCCAACAATTCATCTTTCATGGCCTGTGGACCCAATTATCTTCTTACACACAAAATCTATGGATTGCTAATCAGCCAAGTAACATTTGCCTCAGTTTTCTCTTTCTATCTCTAAAATACATCTTCTTTTGGCTCCTGACAAAGCATATTAGATTATCCTTAACTCGTACAAGTAAATGACTGTTATAAGTTAGGATAACATTCTTTTAACTAAGGATTGAGCATTCTTAAAAAAATGTCTAGACCTGAAACACTCAGAAAATATGTCTTTATTTAACCAGAAATTTAAAGTTTATAACTCCTAAGGAAAAAAATTATTGTGGGCAAATCTTAGCAAAAATATCAGTATATTAAGTTATAACATACACATGATGGTTGTTTTTTCAGTTATTTAATAATAGGGCTGTACCGGCTTCTAATTTTTTCAATCCGGCTGGATTGGGCCAGATTTAGGAAGTCGAATCTGACCGGAATCGGATTTGTAAAAATGGCCTGATAAAGAATGGGCCGGAGCTGTTTTATATCTATAAATATAATCCCCCAAAGCGAGTGTGCAAACCAGCATGATAAATGACCCCAGCTGGGGTCGACCAATCAGTTTATGTTTGGCAAGCAGAGGTGGTAACGAGACCAGCAATGCTTCTTGTATAGTTCCTTAAATTTAAAGAATAATGTCTGATTCGTAGTGTCGTGCTTATCACGTCCGCCTTACACGTTGAAGGTGCTGAGCTCAAGCCCTGGCGAAAACATTATTTTTAAAACCCTTATATTAACTTCACTGTCGTCTCTTCGTTGGTCCGGCGGAAAAACAAAAGTAAAAAATGACCCACTTTCAGTCATGCGATAGAGCTGAAATTTTTGCACATAGACTTGTGTCACCTAACAATGCATTGCATCAAAATTTCAGATCGATCGAATGTACCGTAATTAAATTAATGCACTTTTAGTTTATTTCTATATAAATGTATGGTAGCCGTCTGTTGTTGTTGACATCCATGTGCTTGCTGGAGTTCACTCCAACCACCGGTGACCACACCCCTACCCGTCCTTGTTTTACAACAAGAGAGTTAAGTCACGTTCAGCCGGTAAATTTTTTGCGGGGTGCATATTATTTTGAATGTAATCAATACTTTTATTTATTATAAGGGATTTATATTCAAAAACTTTGTTTTTACGGGTTGTATTTATTAAATCCTATATATTAATCTCACCGTCGTCTCTTCGTCCATACGGCGGAAAAACAAAAGTAAAAAGTGACCCATTTCCCGAGATGCTAACAAGCTGAAATTTTACACATAGACTCGTGTCACATAACAATGCAATGTATCAAAATTTCAGATCGTTCGAATGTACTGTTATTAAATTAATAAATTTTTAGTTTATCTCAATGAAGCCGTCTGCTATGGGATAGTTGACCTACACAGTCCACTGCATTTCACTCCAGCCATCGATGACACACACCCCGTGTTTTACAGCAAGTTCAGTCTGTA
This sequence comes from Radix auricularia, assembly GCA_002072015.1. NCBI lineage: Eukaryota > Metazoa > Mollusca > Gastropoda > Lymnaeidae > Radix > Radix auricularia. The sequence goes on along the minus strand of MUZC01000269.1, from coordinate 1,172,886 downwards.
AATGTTTTTGGCGCGATGCGTATTATATTAAACATAACCAATGGTTTTGTTGTGTCTCATTTATAAGGGATTTATAGTATTATAAAAAATATGTTTTTACGGGTTGTTTATTTAAAAATATGTATTTGTGAACATAGCTGACCCTTGCTAGAGTGCGAGTGTTCTTAGATTAACTATGCGTCGGTGGTTCTTCCCCCCACCGATATTCACTCGCTTTGTTTTGATTTCTTTGTGCTGTAGTTTGTGTCCGTCTCCCGCCCCCCACACTTTTTTGCACATTCCATGACCAAGTCTGCGGCGTATGCTACGCCACGAGGCGTATCTAGCTACATATAATGGTTATTTATGTTTGAATATGAGTGTTTAAAAAATTAAGCCTTGTCGAACAATAGTACATCATGTGGTTACCAAGGGGCAGGTTGGTAACGAGTTTTTTTTAGTTGACTTGTGAATGTAGACGTGCTCGTTTAATTCAGCACAGATGAAAAAAAATCACAAAATTTGCTAACAGCTATTAAACGAAACAGTGTAAAATTGGATTCTGCCGACTGGGGCATATGTACCGTTAAATCCCCCCCCCCCAGCCCCACACACTAAAAAAATTTACCTTATATGATTAGACATTGTAAACTTTGAGGTGATACCTGATGAATGTATCACAGATTTCAAGAGACCCTGTTATTTCATTCGCCGCTTCCATATCCGCTTCATTGTTATTACTTAGCCAAAGGCTCTACATATTCATTCACAGCTCTAACGAGCTGCATGTGTATTGACAACTGTGTACTGGCTGAAATGTGTTATCATTTCATACACTGTGTGTTAATGATCTTATGTTATCAGATTTTAATAAGTTTATGTGATTTGTTAATTTTAACTGCTTTAACAAAAGCAAAAAAGATAAATAAATTTAACCTTAATAACTAGGGATGTACCGGAATTTTGCCTCCGGCAAATCCGGAATCCGGCCATTTTTATTAATCTGGCTCCGGCAGGATTTCATTTCATAAATCTGGCTGGCCAATAGAGACTTTCTTCGATTCTTTGGGTTTCACCGCAGCTAAATTTCTTAATTTTATTTTTTATTTTTATATTCGTTTTATTTGTGTATTGTATGTTCGTTGAAAAAGGCTCTTTGCCGAAACGTTCGCTGTTTTGTTACGTCCGGTCAGGCTAACCCTTACCTTGTTTACATCTTTTCCATTAATTTTTTTTATAAGCCTGATTGCAGTCCTACCCCTCATTTAATTTATATTTATATAGAGGAAGGGAAAGGAATACCTACTGTATTCTTCCGACAATAATTTATATAGAGGGAAGAAAATATAATTTATTTTTAACAATTAATTTATACAGAGAATATAGGTGTAAATATTTTCATCGACTAATTTTATTCATGTGGTCTAGATTTGGCTAAAATGCGAGTTGTTCGGAATAGGTTTAGGGTTAGGTTTAGGGAAAGGGTTAGGTTAAGGTTTAGGGATAAATTTAGGGAAATAGTTAGGTTTAGGGATATGTTTATTTGTATAATTTTTATTTAGAATATACAGTTAAATGCACTAAATTTGAATAACGTTGCCATGGTTGATTAAATGACGTAATATCACATTCGGCATTTTCAACTCCAAGTTGCACAGACGCGGTAAGTTTGATTTGATTAATTTGTGGTTAAAATTCTTGGTAATGAATGCCGAATTAACCGCCCGATGACTTATTCAATAAGTTATTGTTTTTCATACTGATGTTAAGTTTATATTTTAGAATATGTTCAGACCACTGAACCATATATATCTAGCTCAGTCGTACGGTTCATTGCGTATTGGATTTATGATATAAGCCAAAATATGTATATATATATATATATATATATATTACGGCTCTTATCGATTAATTTAAAATTAATCGTTAATTTTTTAAAATTTACCGAATAATTAATCGATAATTTTGATTAAAGCTAAACAAAGATGTATGTCGTCATTCAAGTGAAAATTTCAGAGGAAGTAACAGATAATCGTAATCGGCATTCTTTCGTCTCGGGAGACGATGGTGCATCACCGTTGGGTTGGGTTGTATTTTCTTATCCTTTTAGTGACAGTCTTTACCACAGTTTTTACACACGAGTTCTGTGCTTCCAAATGTCTTGGCCTTTCTCCTGGCTCTTCTGTCTACAGCCTCCTCCATTCTTCGCTCCTCGGCTACTATGACGCCCTCTTTGACAACTGTGCGCCACGTAGATCGGTCTTCTGCCTTACACTCCCAGTCACTTGTATGTATTTTGGCTGCTTTCATGTCCCTTTGACAGACATCTTTAAATCGCAAGCGTGGGCGACCTGTTTTCCTCTTTCCTGAAGCAAGTTCACCATATAGGAGGTCCTTCGGGATGCGTCCGGGGCTCATTCTTTTGACATGTCCTAGCCACCTCAGGCGTCTTTCACTAAGAATTGAGAACATGCTTTGGGTATTGGCACGCGTTAGTACCTCACTATTAGGCACTTTTTCTTGCCATTTAATACCAAGGATGCGGCGCAAGCATCTCAAATGGAAGCTGTTAAGCTTACGCTCTTGTGATGTATAAGTGGTCCATGTCTCGCTCCCATATAGTAGTGTACTGATGACACAGGCTCGATAGACGCACAGTTTGGTTTTCTCCGTTAGCTTGGTGTTTTGCCAGACCCGCTTATTTAGTTTAGCCATTGTTGCGGCTGCCTTGCCAATTCTGCTGTTTATTTCTTCTTCAATGGACAGTGTATTGGAGACCTTGGATCCCAAGTAGGTGAAGCTGTCCACAACCTCCAAGTTTTCATTATCGATATTTATGGTAGGAGGAGGTCGAGTGTCTTGTGCCATGATGTTTGTCTTTTTCAAGCTGATTTGCAGACCAAATTCTTTGCAGGCATTGGAGAAGCTTGACACAAGTTGTTGCAAACCAGATTCTGTATGTGCTGTTAGTGCCGCATCATCCGCAAATAGTGGCTCTCGGATTAGGACATCCGTCGTTTTGCACGAGAGGAAGTAACAAAAACAGGCAATTGACATTTTTTTATTTAAAAATAAGTAGTTCAATATGTCAATCAATTTAATTTTGTAATTGTTAATTAAGTAAAAACAATGTTTAATATTTTTTAATATCATTTTATCTTATCTTCTTCTTCTTCTTCTTCGTTCTCAATATTGAATATTGAGTTTTGCGTGCCACGAGTTTTGCGCCAATTGGCCCGTGGTCTCCGACTTCAGCCTGCTGTATTTTCTGGATTTGCTTCCATAGCCTTTGATCAGCCAAGACCATCTGCAAGGCAGCAGTTGTTTTTTTGGCAAGTGATGCAGCGTTCACATGCCACGGCTAAGGGTTCCACGCATTGCCCCGCCGCTTTTCACCCATTTTGAGCTGGGTGAAACTCGGGGACGCCCTAGGTCCCGGGAACAAATCCTTGGCTTCCCATGGATTCGAACTCGTGACCATCGGAACGCCAGTCGAGCGCGCGTTTCCTTATAAAAACAGGTTATTTTAAAGTTTACACTTTTTTTTGTTGAAAATGAGAGGTTTGTACGTAAAAAAGCAAATTATCGTTAAATATTAATAATTAATTATTTATTAATAAATCGTTAAAAAAAATTCTTCCATCCACCAATTTATCTCTTTAGTTCGAAAAAAGTACATAACTTTAAAATTTAAATGTAATAAAAAATATTTTTATGTTTATTTCAACTAAAAACTTTGTTTTATGTCAATCTTTTCAAATTAAATCACATTAAATCATATGTTACTTTGAAATAAAATAATAATTAACCCAGTCAACAATTGTAGCAAACATTTTTATTGGCCACATATTTAGTGTGTACAAAAAAATTTAGGCATAAACCACTACTACCAAACCCCATAGGATTGTTTAGAAAAGTGTTTGGTGTAACAATTTATTGGTTTCTATTAGAATTAAAAGCTTTTTTTCAGAAACATATTACGGCATGCATAATCACTGACATAGTCATTAATAGGCATTTTGACAATATATTTTTTTCTTTTTACATAAGAACTACAGGAAATATAAAAATGTACTTGAAACTCGGTTAAGATCAGGGGCGAATTATGGGGGGTGCTGATAGGGCTAAAGCCAGGGGCCCCCACTGATTTAATGCTAATTTAAGGGCCCCAAAATGTATTATATTATATAATAAAGTCACTGGACCAGGATCCAGGGGGAGTTTCAGCCAGGGGTCCCCTACAAGCTTAATCCAGCCCTGGTTAAGATGAAGGAATGCCTTTCTATATGGCTCAGCCAAAAATAAAAATTAAATTTTTAACTTTTCAAAATATTAAATGCTAGGGTAATTTTAAATAATGTAATTTTCATTATAAAGATTTCTGCTTTATTACTCATGTTTTGAATATGAAAGGCAATATTGCCATAGAAATGTACAAATTATGCTAAATTTTAAACATAAGTTAGATGCTTAACTGTTCATAAAATATTATATTCTTTAAATACTTTAATTGCTGTATTAGTCAAATTGTCTAATATTAAACCAAATGTCTCCTCAAGAAATCAAACATTCACAGCTTAATGTTAAATTATTCTGTCTAGGACATGTTATGATAAGAGAGGGCCACTGTCTAGAACATGTTATGATAAGAAAGGGCCACTAGCTATGATAAGAAAGGGCCACTAGCTAGAACATGTTATGATAAGAGAGGGCCACTGTCTAGAACATGTTATGATAAGAAAGGGCCACTAGCTATGATAAGAGAGGGCCACTAGCTATGATAAGAAATGGCCACTAGCTATGATAAGAAAGGGCCACTAGCTAGAACATGTTATGATAAGAGAGGGCCACTAGCTATGATAAGAGAGGGCCACTAGCTATGATAAGAGAGGGCCACTAGCTATGATAAGAGAGGGCCACTAGCTAGAACATGTTATGATAAGAGAGGACCACTAGCTATGATAAGAGAGGGCCACTGCCTGGAACATGTTATGATAAGAGAAGGCTACTGGATTGAGCACGTTAAGAAAAGTGATGAAGGTCATAGTCAGAAAATCTGCTGTGAAGAGAGAATGTATGCAGAAGAAACATGTTGCAATGTGAGTAACCTTTCATGGAATTGGAGATGATGGCTGGAATGTGAATATTTAAAAGAAAAAAGTCTAGAAACCAAAAGCTTATGGAATGTTTCTCTCACTCACATAGACATATATATATATATATATATATATA
>MUZC01000269.1:1113003-1167664 GCA_002072015.1 Radix auricularia | reverse complement strand
ACTACAAATACAGGAAGAAATTAAAGACTTTCAAAAATGAAGCACAACATGCCAAATGATAAAATGTTAATGAAGAAAAAATGGTTATAATTTAATTTTATAATACAGTTGAGTAAATGTTTACAATTATACAATTTTATTTTAAATGTGACTAATTGACTCTTTGAATTACATTTTTGTTTAAATTTCCCCATGACTCGCCAACTCATCCGTACCCCGTTAGAGCAATCACACCAGAACTGTGACATCAACTAACATGTGATGTTACAAGGAGTTGGCTGAGGTGATGACCTCAACAAAAAATAATAAACTGTTGGTCACCCTAAAATGTTTACAATTAAAATTAAACGAGCACCTTGGACGGTTATATGAAACAAGATTTCACTGTGTGGAAGGTTACATTAAAAACAAGATTTCACTGTGTGGAAGGTTACATTAAAAACAAGATTTCACTGCTTTTATTTCAAGAATTACAGATGATGTCAACCTGACCAGTAGAAGCCTAAAGGACTCAGGAATTCAGATCAATAATGTTAGACAATTCAAGTGTTTAATATGTGGCGAAAACAGTTTATGGATATTAAAGCATACTGGCATATGGGAGTGTTGAAGGCTGTATGTATTTTGATTAATAAATGGTATGACTTTGTTCAGCTCATGAGGTATTATTACTTTTACGTGAAGAAAAAAAACGGTTTGGATATGAAAATGTTTGTTTATAGTAGCCATAAAAACGAGGTTTATAATTTATACAGTAACTGTTTCTCTTAGTGAATATTAAGCAAAGCTAAGCTATCATACTTTGATGGAAGATCAAGGAATCAACCATATATGCATTTATCATTGCTGCCCATAAACATTTGTATGTCTGACTTTAATTACACGCAAATTGCTCCAAGCGCTATTAAATTAGATTCATATACATCAGTATATTTTACATTCTTTCATTTAATATGTTTTTTATATTTATAAATGCACAGCCTTGCATTTATTTAGCCTCCTTGTCAGACATTCATGAAACAGTAATTAAATAACATTCTAATAGAAAGTGCAGTAAACATAACATTTGTATAACCATTATTGCAATACATTTATATGCTATTTCTCGTAATAATAATTAGTTATCATTCATTATTACATTTCAACAGCAAGGATTTCCAATAAATTGCTATACTCACTCATCTCTCACTCACTCATCTCTCACTCACGCATCTCTCTCTCTCTTGTTTTTTTCTTAACATTCTCCCTGTCTTCTACTTATTATTTTGCTCTCTCTCATGTAAACCCCTCACTGACAATCAGCCACAACATCTGGTCCAGGAAAAAAAATCATTGGTCCGGAACCAGAACGATTTTTCCGTTTTCTCTGACGATATTGGAATACGTGAGGGGCTCATGCTTCTTAGGAGACTTGATCTCAGTCTTGGGGCTAGCGGGTGATTTAGGAATAATCTCCACCTCAATGTAGTTGAGCTGTTTGACTGGCTGAGGCTCTGTTGGTATCTTAGACTGTCGTAGAAAATACAGCACAATTAAAATTAAAGTGGGGATTAGTAGAAGTCAAATAATATATATCTCAAATTCAAAGTAATTTTTTAAAAATCTTTTTTTTTAAGGAAATAAATAAATTTTAGGGGCCTCCATAAATGATGTCATGCAATTTTGGCCGATTTTTCACCCCCCCCCCTCCCGCCCTCGTCAAACATCGTCACAAAAAAACAACAACCTTAGACGCCACCCCCCTTTCAAATATGGCGTCACAAAGCTTTCCCCCCTCCCTCATAAAAGTCGTATCCCCCATTTGAAAATGGGTATGTTTTAAATCACATTTTGGTATCCACATTTTTGGGGGGGTTATTTATTAATTAATAATGTATTTAGTGTAATAGGCTGCACTCTTATATAGCAATATGACTGGAGCCATTTAAAAGGTCATTAAAAAATTGTAAGGATTGAAATAATGAAGTGGAACCTGAATATAAAGTTGCGCGTTTTGATGTGACGTCACATTTCTTAAACATTTCTTCGTCACGCATCGTCACAAATGTGTTAACCTCCCCCCTCCCCCCACAGACACTTATTTTTAGGTGCAGTGTGTCATTTATAGCGGACGGCCCCTTCAAACAATTTCCCATATTGCGGTTAAACTTGACTTGTAAAAATTTAGCTCTAACACGCAGTTTGTTTGGTGCAAAGAAGGTTAAATTTTTGTTAACTAGACCATACACCGAGTAGTTCATATCTATTACAGTCGCTCCTGCTTTACAGAAGATTGTTTCCCCTAACGTGCCGATAAGTTAAATAAAAACATGCACCCAACTTAAAAGAATGCATGAAACAAAATAACTCATATAGACTATCTGATATTCAGAATTAAAACGCAGTAAATTTTGTTAAGGATAAGGTACCTGTGTTTTTAGTGGTGTAAAATGATGCTCAAAAATCCATGCACTGCTGTGCAACTTTGCACACTTAGTTTGTTATTTTGATAACGGACCAACGCACCGTAGAAGGGAAATAGATTAGAATATGTTCATATTTCATAATAAACCGTTACCAGATCACTGACAAAACAAACACACAAACAACAACAAACAAAACAAAAAATTAATAATAATAATAATGTAATAAATTTCTCACATGCCAACTAAATGGATGAATCTGTACTTTAAGCAAGCGGGGCTTCCGTTTTATCATACGTTGCATACTGGTACAAAGTGTTACAATATTGTCTTACTTTTTCATGTTTTGAATATTTTTTTAAAGTTTAAGCACATCTCATTTTCTCGGCCTTTCTTTATATGAATAGATCAAGAGTTAGGAGACTTAAAGATAAAAGTTATAAATAGAAAACGCAGACGCGTGCTACTGATGCCGGCCATCTTATCTTATCTTATCTTATATGTTACAGACGCTCCTTCTGTACAGAAGATTATTGCGTCCTACGTATTTCTATGGTTTGTGTTTAGTCCTGTATTCTTACTAGAGTTTTAAATGATGATAAAGTGGTGGCTTTCCTGGTTTCTGCAGGCAACCCATTCCACGTCCGAATACCGGACGGAAAGAAAGAAAACTTGTATGTGTTTGTTCTTGCATATGGAATAAGAAAGGTGTTTTTATCTTTATGTCTATTTGAGGGTTGTATTAAGTTATCTTTGTGTTGTATTTCTAAATTAGAATTAATTGCCTTATGAATAATTACTAATTTACTCTTGGTGAAGAGGACCACGTTGACGTTATCCCCAGGCGCATTTGTTAACCATTCGGAACTGGGTGGAAAACCCTTGGCTCCTGTGAACAAATCCCTGTCAACATGCCTCTGTTTTATATAAAGTCACCATTTATTTAAGCGGGGCGGCACTTAAAATTTTGTAAATATTCATCAAACATTAATTGTTTTACAAAATACTAGGCGTACTACAACACAGGAGATTCTTGTTAATTAATAACTTGTGTCTATACAAAGATTTATATTGACTAAAAATAAAAATTACCTCAGTTTTCTTGGATTCCTTTTTCTTGTCTTTTTTCTTTGGTTTCAAGGGCAGCGCGTAGACGGTTCCATCTTCTGTCGTCATCTGGTTTTCTTTGCTTTCCTCAGCTTTCTTGATCGCCGATACGTTGGTGTACTCCACGTCTTCGGGGTCGTTGGGAATACTCGAAATACCCGCTGGGACAACTGGGAGCACAACTATTGGGGGCATCTCCTTCTCTTCTTTCCTCTTGTCATCTTTCTTTTTCTCCTTTTTCTTTTGCTCCTCTTTCTTTTCCTCCTTTTTCACCTTCTTATCCTTTGCTTTGGTGTTCACTTTGATAGCGTCTTTGTCGTTGACTTGGTCGGTTGAAGGACTCGGTTCTTCGGTCTGGTCGCCGTCCAGCACAACGTTGTCGTACGGGTGAATGCGTGGCCTGGTCGTTGAGTTAGACGAGCTCGTGCTGTCGCTGGACGCTTTGCTCTCCAAACTTTTCTTGACAATCTCGGCATTTTGTTTTTTCCTCTCTTCCTCTTCGCGGTTTTTAAAGAGATCGTCGTCTTCTATTTCTTCGTACTGGTGACCTCGGTCAGGAGGAGACGACTCTGTACACAAATCAAGAAATGTGTTAGTGTTGTTAAATGGGTCGGTGTATGGTTATAAATGTTCATATAAATTGACAATGGTACAAAGAATTTGTTTCCCTAATTAGTATAGGTACTCATTTAATGCTGGGTGGACTCAATGACACCTAGGCCCCCGGAACAAATCATTGGGTGGACTCAATGACACCTTTGGCCCCCGGAACAAATCATTGGGTGGACTCAATGACACCTTTGGCCCCGGGAACAAATCACTGGGTGGACTCAATGACACCTTTGGCCCCGGGAACAAATCATTGGGTGGACTCAATGACACCTTTGGCCCCACCTTTGGCCCCGGGAACAAATCATTGGGTGGACTCAATGACACCTTTGGCCCCCGGAATAAATCCCTGGGTGCACTCGATGACACCTTTGGCCCACGGAACTAATCCCTGGGTGAACTCAATGACACCTTTGACCCCCGAAACAAATCCCTGGGTGCACTCGATGACACCTTTGACCCGGGAACCAATCCCTGGGTGCACTCAATGACACCTTTGGCCCCCGGAACAAATCCCTGATTGCACTCGATGAAACCTTTGACCCCCGGAACAAATCCCTGGGTGAACTCAATGACACCTTTGACCCCCGGAACAAATCCCTGGGTGCACTCGATGACACCTTTGGGCCCCGGAACATTTCCCTGGGTGCACTCAATGACACCTTCGGCCCCCGGAACAAATCCCTGGGTGCACTCAATAACACCTTTGGCCCCGGAAACAAATCACTGGGTGCACTCAATAACACCTTTGGCCCCGGAAACAAATCCCTGGGTGCACTCAATGACACCTAGGCCCCGGGAACAAATCACTGGGTGCACTCAATGACACCTAGGCCCCGTGAACAAATCACTGGGTGCACTCAATGACACCTTTGCCCCGGGAACAAATCACTGGGTGCACTCAATGACACCTAGGCCACGGGAACAAATCACTGGGTGCACTAAATGACACCTAGGCCCCGTGAACAAATCACTGGGTGCACTCAATGACACCTTTGCCCCGGGAACCAATACCTGGGTGCACTCAATGACACCTTTGGCCCCCGGAACAAATCCCTGATTGCACTCGATGAAACCTTTGACCCCCGGAACAAATCCCTGGGTGAACTCAATGACACCTTTGACCCCCGGAACAAATCCCTGGGTGCACTCGATGACACCTTTGGGCCCCGGAACAAATCCCTGGGTGCACTCAATGACACCTTCGGCCCCCGGAACAAATCCCTGGGTGCACTCAATGACACCTTTGGCCCCCGGAACAAATCACTGGGTGCACTCAATGACACCTTTGCCCCGGGAACAAATCACTGGGTGCACTCAATGACACCTAGGCCCCGGGAACAAATCGCTGGGTGCACTCAATGACACCTAGGCCCCGGGAACAAATCACTGGGTGCACTCAATGAGACCTAGGCCCCATGAACAAATCACTTAGTGCACTCAATGACACCTTTGGCCCCTGGAACAAATCCCTGGGTGCACTCAATGACACCTTTGGCCCCCGGAAAAAATCCCTGGGTGCACTCGATGACACCTTTGGCCCCCGGAACAAATCCCTAGGTGCACTCAATGACACCTAGGCCCCGGGAACAAATTACTGGGTGCACTCAATGACACATAGGCCCCGTGAACAAATCACTGGTTGCACTCAATGACACCTAGGCCCCGGGAACAAATCACTGGGTGCACTCAATGACACCTAGGCCCCGGGAACAAATCCCTGGGTGCACTCAATGACACGTAGGCCCCGGGAACAAATCACTGGGTGCACTCAACGACACCTAGGCCCCGTGAACAAATCACTGGGTGCACTCAATGACACCTTTAGCCCGTAGAACAAATCACTGGGTGCACTCAATGACACCTTTAGCCCCAAGAACAAATCACTGGGTGCACTCAATGACACCTTTAGCCCCAAGAACAAATCACTGGGTGCACTCAATGACACCTTTAGCCCGGGAACAAATCCCTGCCTTCACGGAGATTCAAACCCGTGACGCTCGGTATTTCAGCCAAAACACCGTGCCCCTTCATTCTTTGTTAACAGCAAATTTATAGCAGTTCCGCAGTTGAAATATTTCTTTAACCTCAACAGTTAAGAAAAATTTAAAGCAGTTTTTACAATTTATTTTTAAATATTTAATCAGTTTTAAATATCAGAGAGTAGCAAGCACGTATGACCAGCTGTTAAATTACTGCTATAAAACAAACCACCATTATCCCCATCTCTTTGCTGTTTCTCGTGTAGAATAATATGAAATGTCAGACATCTTACTCACATGCCTGGGCAAAAGAGCGGGAATGTTTTTGGGCAGGTTTTTAAATTTTCGTTTAATACGTTGCTAGATGTAGAATATAGACGCTTCCGCTGATTAAGTTTTCAACAGTTTGATTTTAATATAGATCTATTGAGTTTATTAAAAACATCTTAGAGATTTTGATTTGTGATCAGACAATATTTTTAAAAAAAATTATATTGTATAAAAACTGTAGTGTGTTTAAAAAGGTATGCTACATTGAATGTTGCTTAAACACGTCTTTTGTTTTCGAATATTACTTTCAAAAAATGTAATGCTATAATAATAATATACTCAAAGACCTTAGAAATTATTCTCAAATTGAATTTATTAAAACATGGCACACTTAAACTTTAGAAATGATGTGCTAATATTCTTTTCATTCAATATAACATATCTAAATAAATAAAAGCCAAGCAAGAAGAAAACAAATATTTGGTTTCATTTAGCAACATTAGCAAGTGTTGAACTCACCTGTCTTTTTGTCTTCTTCTTTATTTTGACGAGAATTTTTGGCTCCCATTTTTTATTGTTATTATATGTATATGGAAATGTTTATATTAATTGTTCCTAAGTATTCCTTGATTTGTTTGTTAACGTGTGACTGATGTCCTCCGTCATAATGGTATTGTACCAGCAAACCACAAGCAAGCACTTTTGGCACAAGGCATTTTAGTTACAGAGCACGTTGCTAAATATAGCACTATGGGTTTTGTGTTGAGTCCAGAAATATATTATGTCACTGTTGTAATCAGTAAAAAAAAAAAAAAAAAAGTTTTTAAGTTAAAATTAGATTCGAGCCAAAAAAGCTTTAAACGAATAGGCTTTAAGAAAAAAATACAGAAGTTTTTAATACGAGACAACCCAACCGAAGCTTCTTAATTGTAAACTAAATAAAACCAAGAAGTACAAATAAAACTTAACTGAAGTATTTAAGAGGCAAGTGGACAGTTATATAGCTCTAAATACACAAGTAACATTAACTCGCGTAAACCATTAAATTTAAGTCGGCGAATCAGAAATATACACACGATCGAAGTCAACACCTATATGTAAAACTATTAAAGGAAGACCTTCAAACAACAACAACAATAATAATTACAAACAAAATCTGACAGAGTGACAAATGATACAACACACATTTCTATAGGACGCATGCAATGTAAATTTCAACTTTAAAAATAACATCGTTGTTTTCCCCCTAAAACTATTTCAATCTGAAAACCTCAATATCTCTGATTTAAATCGTGTTTTGAGAAAATTACACATACACAGCCCACAGATCTCATTTCATTCTGCATGTTGTCATACGAATTGCATATAATAAAAAAAATAATAATAAATAGGGCCCTTTCGAATACGTTGGTAACATTAGTCGGTGCGCTCCATCTCGGATACCATGCGTAGGATTTTCTTTAAGCCCCGTGTGGGTTTACATTGTTCGCCGTGGGGGCGCCCTAAGCCGTGCACTTTGTCTCTGTTCGTGGGAAGTCATTCGTTAAAAATATGGAAACAGTTGAAATTTCTAAACTGTAATCAGCATTGCTGGCCTTGAATTGAAGGATTTGATAAATTTAGAAGCAAAAAATGTTTTATATCCGGTACGCCTTAGAAATTACGTGTAACACGTTTTGTTTTCTGTTTAAATAACAATCGAAATAACCACGAAGACGGGTTAATCGAAATTTTCTTTATTTAAATACCATTTAAATTTAGCACATCGTAGTGCTACCTAGAACAATGGTGATAAACATAGTCCTATACCTAGAACAATGGTGATAAACATAGTCCTATACCTAGCACACCAGTGCCAACCATAGCCTATACCTAGCACACCAGTACCAACCATAGCCTATACCTAGCACACCAGTGCCAACCATAGCCTATACCTAGCACACTAGTGCAAACCATAGTCCTATACCTAGCACACCAGTGCCAACCATAGTCCTATACCTAGCACACTAGTGCCAACCATAGTCCTATACCTAGCACACTAGTCCCAACCATAGTCCTATACCTAGCACACTAGTGCCAACCATAGTCTTATACCTAACACACTAGTGCAAACCATAGTCCTATACCTAGCACACCAGTGCCAACCATAGTCCTATACCTAGCACACCAGTGCCAACCATTGTCCTATCCCTAGCACACTAGTGCCAACCATAGACCTATACCTAGCACACTAGTGCCAACCATAGTCCTATACCTAGCACACTAGTGCCAACCATACCTATACCTAGCACACTAGTGCCAACCATAGTCCTATACCTAGCACACTAGTGCCAACCATAGACCTATACCTAGCACACCAGTGCCAACCATAGTCCTATACCTAGCACACCAGTGCCAACCATAGTCCTATACCTAGCACACTAGTGCCAACCATAGTCCTATACCTAGCAGACTAGTGCCAACCATAGTCATATACCTAGCACACTAGTGCCAACCATAGTCCTATACCTAGCACACTAGTGCCAACTACTGCCAACCATAGTCCTAAACCTAGCACACTAGGGCCAAAGGCAGGGCGGCAACTCACAAAATAACTTGATGTCCCATTAGAGTCAACGCCGTACCACCCCCTCTCAGTAACACACCATTTAGGGTGCAAATGACGTGTCCGCCACCACACCCCCCCCCCCCCACAAATTGAAACTTTGGCTCTCATAAACTCATTAGACAGATCAATGATTAAATTGATAAGAGCTTAAACTAATCTGTATCAGTCACGTCACATCCGGCTCGTCAACCTGATACTGATGGTGACATTGATAAGAATTTTAGTTTTACATTTTGACGGCTTATATCCCGAACTCTTTTTATTGACAGCAGTGCGGTCGGCTCATCCTGTTTGCCAACAAAAGACGGCAATCTCACGACATTCCATTTCGTATGTCTTAGATTAATTACCAATTCCGTGTCTGATTCTTTATCACCAGTGTATATCTAGTTTTGTATGCTAATGCGTATCAGTGATGTACATTTCGACCAACATGGGGAAAAGGTGCGCAGCATGGGAAAAAGATGCGCAACATGGTGAAAAGGTTCGTAACATGGGAAAAAGGTGCGTTACTATGGGGAGAAGGTGCGATGCACGCGGTTTTACAAATCGCTTGGTGTCTCAAAGATTTAAATCGTTGTGACAGAACAATAAAACTAAACCCTATCAAAATAATCTCTACCATGGGCGTATGGGCGCCTTTACCAACACCATGGGCGTATGGGCGCCTTTACACACACCATGGGCGTATGGGCGCCTTTACACACACCATGGGCGTATGGGCGACTTTACCCACACCATGGACGCCTTTACACACATAATAGGCGTATGGGCGCCTTTACCAACACCATGGGCGTATGTGCGCCTTTACCAACACCAAGGGGGAAAAAAAGCATCACGTGTTCGTTTCATTGCTTGAGTAAAAATTGTTTTAGTTATTGGTTAAGGAAGGATTGATGGCAACAATTTACCTCAAAAATTACTTAATTATTCAGGGTTTTAAAAAAATGTAAGGTTAGATACAAAACAAGTGAAAAACAAGGCGTTACTTCAGGGTGTCACACAATGGCGTAGCTAGGAATTTGGGGGCCGGGGGGCTTGGCCTTCCTTTTTTTTTTTTTTTTTTTGGGGGGGGGGGCTGTATACATGTCGCGGATGTAATATTTAATGTTTAAAAATTCAGTCACTCCTTTGGGCCCCCTAAAGTGGACCTAACATAGCGACTCCTATAAGACAGAATCTGTTGCCACAGCTCTAGCGATACACAAAACAGAGCGGGCCTTACGCAGTAGGGCAGTGATGGCCAGTAGGGCAGTGATGGCCAGTAAGGCAGTGATGGCCAGTAGGGCGGTGATGGGCAGTAGGGCAGTGATGGCCAGTAAGGCAGTGATGGCCAGTAGGGCAGTGATGGCCAGTAGGACAGTGATGGCCAGTCGGGCAGTGATGGCAATAAGGGCAGTGATGGCCAGTAGGGCAATGATGGCAATAAGGGCAGTGATGGCCAGTCGGACAGTGATTGCAATAAGGGCAGTGATGGCCAGTAGGGCAATGATGGCAATAAGGGCAGTGATGGCCAGTCGGACAGTGATGGCAATAAGGGCAGTGATGGCCAGTAGGGCAATGATGGCGA
The DNA here is from genome assembly GCA_002072015.1 of Radix auricularia. NCBI lineage: Eukaryota > Metazoa > Mollusca > Gastropoda > Lymnaeidae > Radix > Radix auricularia. The sequence goes on along the minus strand of MUZC01000269.1, from coordinate 1,157,116 downwards.
AACTTTTTGGGTCCACGTGCCTAAAGTCAATTAAAAACTACTTTTACATAGCAAAGTACCAGCAAAGTGGTTTGATTATTTTGTTTTAAAACATATCTGACACAATATACTGGGAAAAGAGTAAGATTGTGAAAGAATGACAGAGAACTGAAAATAGAGAGATTGGAATAGAGAAAAAGAGTAGATAGATAGATAGATAGATAGATAGATAGATAGATAGATAGATAGATAGATAGATAGATAGATAGATAGATAGATAGTAAACAATAGAACTATTCCTATGAAAATTTTCTTTCTTTTTTTTTTTTTCATCGCAAAGCCGGCAATTTTATTTTCAATGTGATAACTTATTCGAACAAAGGCAACCACAATGAAAGCAGGAAACAAATTGAATCAAACTTAAACAGTTTTTATCTTCGTACCTGATTTACAACATTGGTTAATACGTTATTTTTCTTGTTTTGCCAACCCCTCCCCATTTTTAAAATATCACTACCACCAGCCCACCCCCCCACCTATACCCAAACCGCAGCCTGAACATTTAAAAAAAAAATCATACGCTGTATTGTTAAAAGTTCACGTGATCATCTTATAATAATATTTAGTAACGCAATGTCCATGTATCCTATTGCAAGGGGTCATAAAAAAATCACTTCTTTACTTGTTTTTGATAAACATTGTGTTTTTACCATCAACAGTCTTACATTATGTTATGTAGTTAACACTCTTTTATTTCCCCGAACCTGTACTTGCATTTTGAAGGCGTGGAAAGTGACTTTCGTAAACAGTAGCGTCACTAGGGGGTGCGGACCGCGAATATTGACTGGTGTAAACTAAGACATGATCAGGGCGTGGATATTGACAGGTGTAAACTTAGACATGATCAGAGCGTGGATATTGACTGGTGTAAACTTAGACATGATCAGGGCGTGGATATTGACTGGTGTAAACTTAGACATGATCAGGACGTGGGTTTGTTCTAAAGTCAAAAGAAACAGTGGGTACAGAATACATACTATTTTAAGGTCCCTGATTATTATTCCTATAATTATTTTCCTTTTACTTTTCCCCAACTAATTTCGGTTACCAATCAGAGCCATGTTTACTAGGTAGGGGCTGCCCTAAGGACATGGGAAGGGATCCAAAACTCAACAGAACTTAGGCCCCGGAGCTCGCTCTCATTATATCGCTTGTTGTTTTATTTTTAAAGCAGTTATTTATTTAGAAATTGAATCTTTGGCAGAAAAAAAAATAGTTTTCGTTATTGTTCTCATGGTAAATATGATTTGAGCCGCCTCAGGGGCCATGGTCTCAGGGACAATGGTGTCAGGGTCCATGATCTCAGGAGCCATGCGTTACTTATCTGTTATGAGATTTCAAGCCTGTTCATTTTAACTACTAAGTTTTCTTATAACTTTATAAACATCAACCAAATCTCTGATCCTTACAGAATGTATTAACAAGGCAAAGCAGTGATCTGGAACGGTTGTTAACCCCCTCCCCACCCCCACCCAGTGACGAGATTTGTGCTGCATCATATCCTGTTCATTCACAAGGCTAACACACAATATCCCCGCATTTTACCGATTTAAGGATGTTTTGTCCTAAATAGTTTTAGAACCCCTGGTGTGTGAACCGAACGGGGAGGGAGGGGCAGGGTGGGAGTGGATACACTGCCGAACTATTAATAAATGAACTAAATTTACTTGTAAGGAATAGTGTACAGCTGTGTTGAATCAACAGGGCAAGTGATATACTTCCTCGTGTGTGGGGCTATATCGACGAGTCCCGGTAATCACATGACCGTGAATCTTTTGGCTTACATTCGCGTGTGAACATTGAAATAATTTATAATGTACAAAGAAACAGTTAAGAAATCCAAGAAAGAGTCAGGTGGCCGCAATGGTTACAAATATTGTGAGGCGGCTGAAAGTATAGACGAGTTGATACATTAGACATGGTGGATGATTTGGGTGGGGGGGGGGGCGCCATTCACTAGGCATTTGAGTCTGTTGGTAAACTTTCGTAAACTGAGGCCAGAAATCTCGTGTGTTGTGAGAGAGTTTGGGTGTGTCTGTGACTGTGTGTTTGAGTGTGTCCGTGAGAGTGTCTGTGTGTTTGAGTCTGTGTCCGTGAGTGTGTGTCCGTGAGAGCGTGTGTCCGTGAGAGTGTGTCTGTGTGTGTGAGTGTGTCTGTGTGTTTGAGTGTGTGTCCGTGAGTGTGTGTTTGAGTGTGTCTGTGTGTTTAACAGTGATTATTAGTGTATAATTTTGAGTGGCCATAATGGATTATGAGTCATTTGTCGTTCATATTAATTCACGTGAAAGTTTTCAAAATATGCACCACATGATTATGATGGTTTCATTGTTTGTAGCTTAAAATTGTAAACAATTTACTGGAGACGGAAGACAGCTAATTTCTTCTCAGGACATAATGTTGTTTGACTTGGGACTACAGATATTGCTGGACCAACTATAGAACAAAGGAAGGGGATGGCATTAACAACTATAGAACAAAGGAAGGGCATGACTGTAACAACTATAGAACAAAGGAAAGGCATGGCTGTAACAACTATAGAACAAAGGTAGGGCGAGGCTGTAACAGCTATAGAACAAAGGAAGGGCATGACTGTAACAACTATAGAACAAAGGAAAGGCATGGCTGTAACAACTATAGAACAAAGGAAAGGCATGGCTGTAACAACTATAGAACAAAGGTAGGGCGAGGCTGTAACAGCTATAGAACAAAGGAAGGGCATGACTGTAACAGCTATAGAACTAAGGAAAGGCATGGCTGTAACAGCTATAGAACAAAGGTAGGGCGAGGCTGTAACAGCTATAGAACAAAGGAAAGGCATGGCTGTAACAGCTATAGAACAAAGGTAGGGCATGACTGTAACAGCTATAGAACAAAGGTAGGGCATGACTGTAACAACTATAGAACTAAGGAAAGGCATGGCTGTAACAGCTATAGAACAAAGGTAGGGCGAGGCTGTAACAGCTATAGAACAAAGGAAGGGCATGACTGTAACAGCTATAGAACAAAGGAAAGGCATGGCTGTAACAACTATAGAAAAATGAAAGGCATGGCTGTAACAACTATAGAAGAAAGAAAGGGCATGACTGTTAAGCCCAATAAATAGAGGTAAAAAAATTTAATCAAGTTTATATAGTCTAAGTGGACTAAAAAAGAAGTAAATAAATTAAACCTATAAGTTCAATTACTTTCATTTAATATAACTAAAATCCTACAGGGGGCTCTTATGAGGTTTGCATATGCTGTTCACTCATTCTCTCACTTACAGACCTCTCTTTTGCCTTCTTAATTATAAATCTTAAATTAGTGCTGTACATGTATTTCTAAATTAGAATGGGATTTTGAAGCACCCGTCCCAAAAACCTGATAAGCACCACCGCGATGTTTTAGTACCACGGGGATGTGGTCACGGGGTGAACTCTAGTGGCACGTGGATGTCAACAAAGCAGACGGATCCATATGCTATATTGAGTTAAACTTTAAAAATGCATTAAATTAATTACCGAAGATTCGATCGCTCTGAAATTTTGATACGATATATTATCATCCAAGATCTATCTGTGGTAAAATTTTGAGATCTCTAAGACTGTCAGAATCGGTTTAATTGTACGTTGGAAACATTAAAATTTTGCGGAAAAACAGACTAAAAGGAACGAAAGCAAGTTAATAAAAGCGTGGTAAAATACATTAAAACTTTGTTCATAGTCTTATGTATATACTTTTTTCATAGTCTTATGTATATGGTTTTAGCACTTCAAGCAAGATAAACATAAATTCTATTGACTCTTTTGTGTTCAGTGAGTCATTCAATGTCAAGGCGAAAACTGATGGACACGTGACACTCTGTTAATATTGCACATTATTTTGTACCTTTTGTCGTTTGTTTAATGGCTATAGAAGTTTATGGCATTTAACATGGTCCGTTAGTTTTCTCACCAGGGCGACAGTCACGATGTGACAAAACGTGTGGAAAATACTGAATTATATTTCATAATGACACGGATACAGTTTTAATAACAGTAAAAACCCGGGTGACGTGGGAGAAAGAAGCGTGTAAATGAAATATTCTAAAAATTTTGTTTTGTTATTATTTAATCCATGATAACTTTGTGGCTCTTGTACATGTATTTATGTACTTGGTGGATCACGTATAGGAGACCACTTATAAAATACCCCGTATAAAAGACAACAAATATGAGACCAAATGTAAGAGACCACAAATATGAGACCAAATGTAAGATACCACGTACAGGAGACCACAAATTTGAGACCAAATGTAAGAGACCACGCACAGGAGACCACAAATATGAGACCAAATGTAAGAGACCACGTACAAGAGACCACAAATATGAGACCAAATGTAAGAGACCACGTACAGGAGACCACAAATATGAGACCACGTACAAGAGACCACAAATATGAGACCACGTACAAGAGACCACAAATATGAGACCAAATGTAAGAGACCACGTACAAGAGACCACAAATATAAGACCAAATGTAAGAGACCACGTACAGGAGACCACAAATATGAGACCACGTACAAGAGACCACAAATTTGAGACCAAATGTAAGAGACCACGTACAGGAGACCACAAATATGAGACCACGTACAGGAGACCACAAATATGAGACCAAATGTAAGAGACCACGTACAGGAGACCACAAATATGAGACCAAATGTAAGAGACCACGTACAAGAGACCACAAATATGAGACCAAATGTAAGAGACCACGTACAGGAGACCACAAATATGAGACCAAATGTAAGAGACCACGTACAGGAGACCACAAATATGAGACCTCATATTAAAGACCATATATAAGAGACCACGTATAAGAGAGCACCTATAAGAGACGACCAATAAGAGATCATATATACATGAGACCACGTAAAAGACACCACGTCTATTATAATCCCTGAAATATGAGATCTCGGTAAGGGATGACTTTACGCGTAGAAGTCGGCTGTAGTAGCGGGAGCGGAAATGCCCAAATAATCAGGTTTATTTGCCACTTTCTTGGAATTTTAAATTGTGGGAGGTGGGGTTTTAATATAATTTAATACCTTAGAATTGACAACTTTTTTTTTCTTTTGGTCAAAAGACGTGTGCAAAGCTACCTTAGAGTATATATTTTAAATTAAAGGGAAACACGAAGAACCAGATATAGTGGGACATGTTAGACTAATTAATTAGGACTGGAACTGATTTTTAAAAATGTGTTCGATTGATCGGGAAAATGTAATCGATTAATTTAGATTAATTATGTTTTTATAACGCATATAGGTCCCGTTAAGTCGCGATTTATTATTTCGCGAAATCAGTTATATGTCACGGTAATTCCATAGTTCCCAAATTGTGTGATGTAACAGCAAATTCGTTCTGCTATTGAGTATTTATGCAAGAAAAAATGAAGGAAAACCTTTTTGTTTAGATGTACTGTCGTACAGGAGATAATTATTTGGTAGAGTAACTTCTCTATGAGTTCAAAAAAATATTATGATTGTGTAACGACAACAATTTGTTAAATCACAAAAAAAATAATAAAATAATAATAATAAATTGACGTGATTCAGGCCATACTTTAGACACTTTAGACTTTAGTGAGTCGGAACATATAAATTAGACTGGTTACATTGCTGGAATGGATAGAAAGCTCACGTCTCAATTATCCTCAAATTTTTATCTCGCATCATGTCCCATAACTGATGTCAACAGGCAAGCGATATAAACAATTTTAGCCATTAAAAGAACATCGCAATTAGTAACTGTTCTGTAATTAATCGGACATCTCGTGTTGAGCACTACCGGCCACTACACCTAGTCAAATTCTCTAACACTAATACTGAACACACATGGTATTGTTTCCTCAGTCCGCCTTTACCGGAATACACTAACAACCATATTCTATAAAGAGATAAGGCTAAGGCCACACAAGTTAAGTAATACTAAGAATGGTAAATACCAAAACACTTCACGTATAATTGAATCTCCAACGTAACAAAAAATGAAGAACAGGCGAATAATCCACACATAAACAGTATAATACTTTCTTATGTGCCAATCAGTCGATTAAATCTATAGATTATAAAACACTTGAAATCCACAAAATTATCCGAATAAAGCATATTACTATAATTATAGTTGTGCACAGTGATACAATCCCAGTGTATTCAGGCCTGAAGTTGTTTACTTCCTAGCACTGGCTGGCGTACAGTGTTAGTCCCCCTTGACGAACTGTGTGTGTATGTCGCGGTCTACATAGGCCTATCATTGCTTATATGTACACTGTGCGTGTGTCCTGTCTGGTCTGCGTGTAAGTTACGTAGTGGGTCTTGAGTTGAGTGATCACTTGAAAGTGTGACTGGTCGAGGATTGGGGGGGGGGAGTTGCTTTGTTGGAGCAAACTTTTTTTCTATTGTAGATTTCTATCAGAACTGCTTTGATCGACATGCTGTAGGTATAAATTCCTTTAGTCTTAGTCTCATATTCTCTTGACATGTATGCAACAAAATACAGGGGTTCTCACGTTTTGTTGTTGTTCTGTCTGTTTGATATATTATAATAGATAGTTTAGATAGTTAACAGTTGGTTATAAGCCCACACAAAATGAAGATTACATTTTTAAATGATTTTTTTTTCTCCCAGCAAATTCCAGTCACATCAAAATTCAGACACTCCGATGTAATGTAGCTATTGACTATTGTTGAAAACATTTAAAATAATATGTAAAACTACTGACTACAGCCTTTGAACTTTACATATTCGTATACCGACAGAAATACATTTATGAATAGAATGTATATTTTTTATCCACTAAAAAACGAATCAAATCCTTAAAGTACATGACATGAAACTCGTATACAATGAAACGAGACGGTGTCAATATTTTGATGTGTTTTTAATAAACATGACCAGATCCATGTCATTGGTTCAGAAAGTGGGAGGGGCACCTAGTGGGACAATTGTCCCAAGCCCCACATCTGGGGAGCCCTAGCCTCGCACCTGGGGACCCCTAGCCTCGCACCTGGGGAACCCTAGCCTCGCACCTGGGGAGCCCTAGCCTCGCACCTGGGGACCCCTAGCCTCGCACTTGGGGACCCCTAGCCTCGCACCTGGGGACCCCTAGCCTCGCAACTGGGGGACCCTAGCCCCGCGACTCTGGACCCCTAGCCCCACACTTGGGGAACCAAGCCCCGTGATTGTGGACCCCTAGCCTCGCACTTGGGGACCCCTAGCCTCGCACTTGGGGACCCCTAGCCTCGCAACTGGGGGACCCTAGCCTCGCACTTAGGAAACCCTAGCCTCGCACCTGGGGAACCCTAGCCTCGCACCTGGGGATCCCTAGCCTCGCACCTGGGGAACCCTAGCCTCGCACCTGGGGACCCCTAGCCTCGCACCTGGGGAGCCCTAGCCTCGCACTTGGGGACCCCTAGCCTCGCACTTGGGGACCCCTAGCCTCGCACCTGGGACCCCTAGCCTGGCACCTGGGGACCCCTAGCCTCGCAACTGGGGAACCCTAGCCTCGCACCTGGGGACCCCTAGCCTCGCACTTGGGGACCCCTAGCCTCGCACCTGGGGACCCCTAGCCTTGCACTTGGGGACCCCTAGCCTCGCACCTGGGGACCCCTAGCCTCGCAACTGGGGGACCCTAGCCCCGCGACTCTGAACCCTAGCCCCACACTTGGGGAACCAAGCCCCGTGATTGTGGACCCCTAGCCTCGCACTTGGGGACCCCTAGCCTCGCACTTGGGGACCCCTAGCCTCGCACCTGGGGACCCCTAGCCTCGCAACTGGGGGACCCTAGCCCCGCGACTCTGGACCCCAAGCCCCACACTTGGGGAACCAAGCCCCGCGATTGTGGACCCCTAGCCCCACACCTGGGAAACCCTAGCCCCGCGACTGTGGACCCCTAGCCCCGCTCCTAAGGGCCCCACATCGGACATTATTTACGACAGAAAGCCTTAATTACACCTCTCGGTCCCCATACAGTCACTCGCCCTAAGCCCCGCGACTGCTAAGGGCCGCCTCTATACGGCTGAAAGTCATATCTTCAAATATTGAAACGTTCACAGTGCACATAGGTTTTATGACTAACAATCTCCCATTATCTTGACGAGAATTGAAGGCAGAGGAAAGGAACCTTTTGGGTTAGGGATTTTTTGTTTGTTTGTTTCAATTTAATAGTATTATTTTTAACTTTGTATAAAATGTGATACCTTTTATTTTTTTTTTAAATACACACATAGTGTATTATATAAAAGGTAATCCAATGACTATATACAAACGTTACAAATACATGTACTTCCATAGATAGCCCGCTCTTTCATTTATTTTTCTAATAAATGTTACTGTTTAGTATTTATATACTATTGTCGTTGTAACATTTATACATTTGTCCACAGAATATGTTATAGATAAGTTGAACACAGTGTGCTAAAATTTGATGATATATCGATATACTCCTCATAATTACTTATGTGTATGTACTATAAGGTGTTGGTGAATCAACATAATTATTTATATGTATGTACTATGAGGTGGTGGTATATCAAGATAATCCTCATAATTATTTATGTGTGTATGTTCTATGTGGTGATGAGAAGTGGCGTCACTAAGGGGTGCGGTGGGGCGGGCCGCCCCGGGTGACACCATCAGGGGGGTGACACCAGACTGTAAAATTCTATAAATTCCCGTTATTTGGCACTGGAAAACTCGGAGGAGTTCTATGGGTTAAATTGTGAGGGGGTGACACCATGAGCTACCGCCCCGGGTGACACCAACCCTAGTGACGCCTCTGGTGATGAGTAATGAAGCTGGGCATACAGGCAAAAAGACTTTCAACTAATTGAAACACTTGCATTCGTCGGAACAAAGGTTTTCATTGTTTGTGCTGCATGGCTTAGACTTAGAGGACAGTATCCTTGTGTTCGTGAATGAACAATGCCTTAGGCAGAGGCGTCACTAGGGCTGGTGTCAACCAGTGTGATAGGTCATGGTGTCACAGCCCCTCACAACTTACCCCTTATGCCAGAGGCGTCACTAGGGCTGGTGTCACCCAGTGTGATAGGTCATGGTGTCACCGCCCTCAAAACTTACCCCTTATGCCAGAGGCGTCACTAGGGTTGGTGTCACCCAGTGTGGTAGGTCATGGTGTCACAGCCCCTCACAACTTACCCCTTATGCCAGAGGCGTCACTAGGGCTGGTGTCACCCAGTGTGATAGGTCATGGTGTCACCGCCCTCAAAACTTACCCCTTATGCCAGAGGCGTCACTAGGGTTGGTGTCACCCAGTGTGGTAGGTCATGGTGTCACCGCCCCTCACAACTTACCCCATATATCTCCTCCGAGTCTGCCATTGCCAGATAACGGGAACATACGTGGTTTTACCCTTTGCTGTCACCCCTTGTGATGGCGCCACCCGGTGAGGTCCGCATCCCCTTTAGCGACGCCTCTGGCCTCAAGTTATTGAGTTCAACCCATTGAGATGACCCCGAGACGCGTGTGTGAGAACTTCAGTGTTTGAAGACAAGGGCGGGTAACAAACAATTAGCAACGCTGTCCTCGTGGGAAATACTCGTGAAGGTCTTAGTATACTAATTTATATTCAACCTTATGGGACACCTACGAGATGAACGTTATCAACCCCAGTAACCCCACGTCACATGACTCACGAGTCACTCCTGGTTGAGTACTGTCATATTGATGTGTCATTAGTATAGTAAAGTTGATAGGGGACTTGTTCGTTATCCGAGCACTAAAAAAAAATAGTTTTCATTTTTGGTTTTTGTATTAAATGTTGTAAATAAATAATATTATTTATAAGCAATACTAATACAGTATAAAAATTAATTTTATGCTTAAAAATATTGACTATATACTGTATCCAATAAATTAATTTAACTATTTGCTATATTGAAATTTGACAAGAATAAGAATAACACCAATTAAAAAACAAACCTAGTGATAAATGAAAGAAAGTAGGCTTAAAAAAAACAAAAACAACTTCCATCTTTACGCATTATCAATTGTAATATAAATATAAAATCACTATTTACTTTTTTAATTTCCCATGATGCACTCACGGCACGGTTAATCACAGCCGCCGACATTTTGTCTATCCCAATACAATACCGTTGTTAATACTGACACCCATTAACATTTACTTAGTAGTAATTAAATAGCCAAAGTATCGCTGGATTGTCACTGTCTATAACTATAATACAATTAATACCAAAATAATAAATAATATTTTTTGGGTGGTCGGATAAAAAAACAAGTACCGTTGATACATTAAAACCCACATGAACATAAAAAATAATAAAATGATTGACGAAAAGTGTGACCCAGGGGTATTGTCCTTCTTCTACCATAACAATTACAGGATAAAGTTTAGCAATATGAGTTAACCCATTACTATAGTTCATTAATTTATCCCAGGCGTCAATATATACGTTAGCCCAGTAATGGAGAATCTTTTAGGGAACGCGTGCCCAAAATTCAATCAAAACCCAGTTATTTATAGCAAATTACCAACACAAAATGCCAGGAAAGTGGTTTAATTAAGTAAGTGATATTATAGTAGCGTGCCGGCTGATGATTGGCACAGGTTCGCCATTACTGCCCTAGCCCATATTTGATGTATACATTCACGCAGAGGCGTCACTAGGGTGTCACCCGGGGCTTTAGCTCATGGTGTCACCCGGGGCTTTAGCTCATGGTGTCACCCGAGGCTTTAGCTCATGGTGTCAACCCCTTACGACTTAACGCATCCGAGTTTTCCCAGAGCAAAATAACTGGGGTAGACAGAATTTTACATTTCGGTGTCACCCCCTGGTGGTGTCTACCGGGGCGGGCCGCCCCCACCGTACCCTCCAGTGACGCCACTGCATTCACGACATCTCTACAGGTGGCTCACTTACATGTTGTTTTGATGTAGGGTTTCTAAAGTTGAAATTTCGCTATAAGACTGCAATACTGTTTGTATTCATATAGGGGGCTGTCACAAATGAAGTCACGCACGGGGGGGGGGGGGGGTGTTGTGGGGAGATTAAACTTTTGTGACGAGTGGGAGTGGGCGTTTTGACATAAAAGTGTTTTAAATAAAAGTTCCACTTAAATATTTGATTGATTTTAATTTATGTAATGATGTTTTCAATGGCTTCACGCATTTTACGACATTAGAGTATACTTAACACCTGCACTCAATCGACACTAAATGACCCACAAAAAATATTTGAAACATGCTCATTTTGAAATAGAAAATGTGGTTTTAATGGGGGTGGGCAAATATTTGTGACGTTATATTTGAGAAAAGGGTCTAACTTTTTATGACGACGTGCGAAAAAAATGGGTGGGGGTGAAAAATCGGCAAAAATCGCGTATGGTCATATATGGATGACCGCTAATGTGAGTTGTAATTCAGACAAAATTACCAACATTTATTGTGTTATGTTGGATGAACGCAGGTATCAGAAATTACTTTTATAAATTTGTTGGATTGGTTTCCAAGCCGTCTTTACATCATTTTGCGCCCCAGGGTAAAGAGAGAGTGCGCCCCACCCACCCCCACAGGAATAAACAATAAATATGCATTAAAAAATAATCGAACATTTGTCTCAGAGCCAGACGCAGCCACCAATAGAGCCACATCTGGCTCGCGAGCCATGGTTTGCCGACTTGGGAGCAAGTGGAGTAGCGTTCTTGTGTTTTCTTGAGCCGCGCCTACGAGCAAGGGATTGTGTGGATACCCCCATGCCCAGCCTCAGGGGGGGCTTTCCGCGCTCCCTATTAGGGGGCCTTGCCGCGCCCCCTATTTTGCGGGCCTTGCCGTGCCCCCTATTTTGCGGGCCTTGCCGCGCCCCCTATTTTTAACACATCCTGTTACCGTTCCAATTCCGACAAATTATACCCCAAATCAGCCACCGATAACCCAGCTTCTATCCATGTAAATAGGCCTAATTTGGTTAAGTGCAAGACTGAAATATACAGAGGCGCACATCACCACATCGAAGCCTCCGCCCCCATAGGCGTTGCCGAAATGCAGGCCAGCCAGAGCGAAACACATTTTGTGGGCTGGTTGCAATGACTGCTTTCCTTCCCAGCTGACTTCTATAGATCCGTTGCATGAGACCGACGATTACCAGGATTAATGTTTTGGTTTTGGTTAAATTCTTAGAATTTTGTTAAAATTGCAATTGATTTCCTTTCCATCGAAAGTTCGAGACGGGAAAATTGTATTAAAACCCCGAATACTAAATACTGGTGAAACTTGATTTTTACTTAGCCAGAGTCTCACACATTTGTTCTTAGTCAAACAACGCCGGTATTATACGTACAGGTTTTCCGACTTTCTGTTTTGACACTTCAAACATCTGAACCTAACGCCACAGTCACGTGACCGCGTGAATCTAAAGGTTTGGTCTGGGCGGGTTGTTCGGCTCAGCTGATTGAAAGTCACTTAAAAGTCCCTCGTATGGTTATACTTCCCTATTGAACTCTACAAGTAATGAGCTTACTTGAGACGTTTAAATGCATTGCCCTAGAAACGGGGGAGGTGTTGGAGAATGCAACGCTTAATAAACTGAGCTTGAAAATAAATTATTATTATTTTTTTAAAATTAATCTTTATTTATTGGATATTGTTGTAGAGTTGTATGTTAACAGCAGGGTTTTAAATGAATCGAGTTCAATAGAAACCGTCACACGATCAACATTTAAACTATAATAAAAATCAAAGACTATAGACGAAAACCGTGGATAAGCATAGGATGTAATAATCTTCTGTACAGGAGAAGAGTCTGCAATAGATACAATAAAATAAAATAGATAAGCACAGAGTTGACTTACCTTTTTAAATCAATTTTGTGTTAACATGCTATTCCTTAACAATTTATTCTGCCCTTTTCTCTTTCCCCACACCCCTCTCTCTATCCGTTTCTCTGTCATTTCCCCTCTCTCTCCTTCTCTCCCTTCCTTTCTCCTATGTCTACAATTTCATCCTCTCTTTATTTATCTCCCTATCCCCCTGTCTCTCATTCCTCCCCCTCTGTCTAACTCTCTATATCCCTCTCTCCCTACTTCAGTCCCTCTCTATCTTACTCTGTGTCAAGGTCCCGCCTCCCACAGGTGGTATGTTATAACTGCACTAACTCCAACAATTGGTCGTGAGGTTTGAGCCCTCAGTGTGTAAAGAAAATAAACAACAGGTGAGCGCTATCCGTGAGTGACCAGCCTAATCCAGGCTTTAACTCAACACAATGATGTATGGCCCAGAGGCGTCACTAGTGTATGGGTGTCACCCAGTGCGGGGGCTCATATTGTCACCCAGTGTGGTGGCTCATAGTGTCATCCAAGGTGGTGGCTCATGGTGTCACCCAGTGTGGTAGCTCATAGTGTCACCCAGTGTGGTGGCTCATAGTGTCATCCAAGGTGGTGGCTCATGGTGTCACCCAGTGTGGTGGCTCATAGTGTCATCCAAGGTGGTGGCTCATAGTGTCACCCAGTGTGGTGGCTCATAGTGTCACCAAGTGCGGTGGCTCATGGTGTCACCCAGTGTGGTAGCTCATAGTGTCACCCAGTGTGGTAGCTCATAGTGTCACCCAGTGTGGTGGCTCATAGTGTCACGCAGTGTGGTGGCTCATAGTGTCATCCAGTGCGGTGGCTCATAGTGTCACCCAGTGTGGTAGCTCATAGTGTCACCCAGTGTGGTGGCTCATAGTGTCACCCAGTGTGGTGGCTCATAGTGTCACCCAGTGTGGTGGCTCATAGTGTCACCCAGTGTGGTAGATCATAGTGTCACCCAGTGTGGTGGCTCATAGTGTCACCCAGTGCGGTGGCTCATAGTGTCACCCAGTGTGGTGGCTCATAGTGTCACCCAGTGTGGTGGCTCATGGTGTCAGCCAGTGTGGTGGCTCATAGTGTCACCCAGTGTGGTGGCTCATAGTGTCACCCAGTGTGGTGGCTCATAGTGTCACCCTGTGTGGTGGCTCATGGTGTCACTCAGTGTGGTGGCTCATAGTGTCACCCAGTGTGGTGGCTCATATTGTCACCCAGTGTGGTGGCTCATAGTGTCAGCCAGTGTGGTGGCTCATACTGTCACCCTGTGCGGTGGCTCAGTGTCAGCCCCTCACGCCTTACCCCATAAAAGTCCCTACATTTTGCTAGTGTCAATTAACACGAACATAAAGAACTCAACATTCCGGTATCACACTTTGAGATGGTGTCACCCGGAGCGGCCTGCCACAACGCAATCCCCTAAGTGACGCCTCTGCTATGGCCATCACCATAATTTCTCGCTTAGACTCCCTACATGAAGTTTAAACTGAAACCTGAGAAAATGTCACAATGGCTTTCACGGCGCGTAGAAATAATTTCGTTCTTTTGTTAAATATTCTGGGAAACCACCACCTGTTTTTTTTTATTTTTTTTTTTTTAAATGTTTCTATGCTACAAGGAATGTGTGTATGCATCTTTGATTTTTCAGTTTTTCTCATAAATTTTTGTTTCAAACATGATGAGAAACTGTAGAATTCTTGTTCTTATGTTTATAACGTGTGAGATATAAAAAAAAAAAAATTTAAAATAACTAAAATTATTAAAAGAATGGGGGCCGCGCTCGACTGTCGTTCCGATGGTCACGAGTTCGAATCCATGGGAAGCCAAGGAATTGTTCCCGGGGCCTAGGGCGTCCCCGAGCCCCTGCTGCCCTGCAGATGGCCCTGGCTGACCAAAGGCTAAGGAAGCAAATCCAGAAATAAAGCAGGCTGAAGTCGGAGACCAAGGGCCAGTTGGCGCAAAACCCGTGGCACGCAAAACTCAATATTCAATATTGAGAACGAAGAAGAAGAATAAGATCAAAAGAATGACTTGAATTAATTGATATATGTATTCTTATTTTTTAAATTAAATTTGTGTTATAATGGTCTTATATTAATATATAGGAGTTTATATATAAGGACGTTGTTGCTTTTAGCTGTGAGATTTATGAGCAAAAAGCATTCACATTTTTTAACAGTCATTTATTTGTACCCCAGTAACTTTGGGGGCCGGCCATAAATGACATCACGAGATTTTGGCTTATTTATACCCCCCTCCCACTTCTTCCCATTTTTCACAATAACTTAGACCCCCCCCCCTAAAATATGACGCCACAAAGCTGTAAACCCCCCTCCCCCCATTCGCGTTTTTTTTTCTATTTGAAAATGAGCATTATTCAAATCACTTTAATGTCATTTAAATATGTTTTTGGTGTAAGGCTGCACTCTTATATCGTAACACGCTTAAAACCACGTAAAACGTCATAAAATAAATAGTAAGAAATCGAATATTTAAGTGGAACATTAATTTAAAGTAGCGTGTTTTGACGGGACGTCACAATTCTCAGACTCTCCTCCTCCCACTCGTCACACATCGTCACAAATGTGGGGACCCCCTTCCTCCTAGCTGCGTGACGTCATTTATGGACGGCCCTTTTAGAAAGTTCTTATCTTATCTGTTACAGACGCTCCTTCTATAAGATTATTCTGTATAGAAGGATCGTCTGCGACAAATACTTCAACCTCTTCTTTTAATAGAGACAAATTTGGCAGTCAAAAAAGAAAAACACTTTTACCCGACTCAGTGAACCAATTTTTTTTTAAAAAATGACATAAAAGTAAAGTCAAAATGCCGAAGACGATTTATGGACTAAAAATAAGCGTAATAATTGTTTTTACAATAGCTACTCAGCAATGGCTTGTGATAATATAAGTTGTAGATATATAGCTGGGAAGTTTCTTTAGGGTTCCAGGATTTCACGTGCAGGAGATGATTTAAAATAGCTTCTGAGTAAACATATGAAGACAAACACATGCAGACAAACACGTGCAATTAAACACACATACAGACAAACACATGCAGACAAACACATGCAGACAAACACATACCAAACAAATGCAGACAAAAACATACAAACTAACACATGCAGACAAACACATACAATTGAGGAAACAAAAAAATGAAAGTAAAAGATGATTATTGAATGTCAAAAGAAAGAGAGAGGGGGAGAGATAAGGAGAGATGGAGCTACGCCACTGAATTCCTTTTAAAAGAAGTTGTTAACCTGAGATGAGTTCCCTTGTCAAACTTAATGGACATTTAAACTATCTCGAATTTAAATACAATCGTCCCAAGTTAAAGGACTTGAAAGGTAGAGCAGTGCGGTTCTCAATTGTTATAAATGGTTGCTTTAAACATACCCCAGCTTGTCCTTGTACGTGTTATCTGGGCTTGTGATCTTGACTAGATAACATACGATAATGGGAACGAATCCCTTATATTAATACACGCATACTATTCCTCATTGCAATGCAATCTATGCACACATCTTGGTTCATACTGTGTGCGCGAAAAGACGTTACCGAAGGCCAAAGCGAGATGACTGGATGATTTGGTGCCATGGAGCGTGTTGGGCCTCTTACTCTTAGCGTTCATTAAAAGTAGCGTTCACGGTAGACTATCAATGACAGAATGATAACGAGATTAACGGATACTGTTACCACTGCCATTGAAAACACATATATAATCTGAGCCATTTAAAAAAAATTAAAATATGAATATTAATTCTCGTTTTAAAATAGTGATCTGTTTTAAATGCCTCTCTGGGGGTAAGTGTAAAAAATTATTTCCACGGATGGAAATGCTAGTCTAACAATGTTGAGATAATATTAGTTTAGACTGAATTGTGAATGAATTGCAATCCCAAATAAACTAGAACAATTTAATATAACTTTATTAGTGACATGACAAAATATTTTTATTGTATATTCCCTATAAATAATTAGGACAACATGTCGACTAAGCAGCATACAGTAGACTACTTCTTAGTAAAAACATAGCAACCTGCATAAAAGAACATGAAACACTTGCAGCGTCATGCTACAAAGTTAAGTTTAAACGAGGGGAAAGGGGTCGTATTATCAAAAATTTATGAATGCAATTCACAACAGACCTTTAAAGCAAATTGTATGACTCGAAAAGAAAATGAACCTTACAAAAAGTATTTATAATGTCATT
This sequence comes from Radix auricularia, assembly GCA_002072015.1. Lineage (NCBI taxonomy): Eukaryota > Metazoa > Mollusca > Gastropoda > Lymnaeidae > Radix > Radix auricularia. The sequence goes on along the minus strand of MUZC01000269.1, from coordinate 1,140,023 downwards.
ATTGATATGCTTGTCTTATACAACGTGTATTAACTACTAAAAAAACTTCTATTTTTTTATGTGGATCTTTAGCTATTGCACTCCAATCCGACACTTGTGGTTTACTTTATGGCACCTAATTGTCAACTTGACGTACGGGAAGTTCGTGAAATGAAGCAAGTAAAAACCCAGTAATTTATAGCATGCTGTGTACTGTTACACACGCTTGGCCTCTTGTGTAAGGCAAAATTTTAAATTATTTACATAATACTTATTAAATTCAAATATTGTTTCGTTCACTTACCTCGATTTTTTTCTGGTCTAAACTTGTTTCTAATAACATTTAGGATATCCCGCAGAGCTTGCATCTTTCAGCTATTTTTTAGGTAGCTTTTAAAAACGTTTCATTGGTTTTTGTTAATTTAAAAAAAAAAATATTTTCCTCAATCCGCTAGAATTTTTTGAGACTAGAATTTATTTACTATGATTTTAACTGGATGACTTTAATGTTAATAAGTAATGGTTTAGTTACACACAAACTTGATATGGCGATAATAGTAAACAAACTAATTTGTTCAGCATTGGTATATTGATAAGGCCAACATAAATCCACTGGCTTGACAGTGGGTGTCTGGGTGAGACAGAAATTTATAATCGATATACACCGTCGTGCCACATTTACCGACACGTCTTTGTTCAATTGGCAACTTTTCAACAGTGAATGGCTTGAGCTTGAACAGCTCTATCAGACTTTTATCTCAGCGCACGTTTCCGCAACCCCCCCACTCCCACCCCTTCCCAGGCTGCTAAAGTTAAATGATTTGAGTTTCAGATTCTATTCATCACAATAGACGTCCGTCTCATAAAGTAGGCCAGGGCAGCTCATAGGAGTTTCCTTGGCGTGAATTCAAACGCAAGCTTTGAATGTATAATTGGGCAACATTTAAAAAGTCTGTTCAGAATCTGCGGACATTACTAGATGTGGAGTTCCCTTAAAATGATCCTCTTGGAATGATTACCAAGGCTAACAGACGCCAAGCCATTATCTATCCTCTATTTTATGATGGTGACCTGGGTTTAATTTTTAAAAATAAATAAATCCAGTAATCGTCTTATCTTATCTGTTTACAGATGCTTCTTCTATAATAAGATTATTGCGTCCTACGCTTACTCATGATTAGTGTATAGTCTTGAATTTTTATTAGCGTCTTAAATGTTGATATACTGTTGGTTATCCTGGTTTCCTCATGCAACCCATTCCACGTCCAAATTCCAGACGGGACGAACGAGAATTTGTATGTGTTTGTTCTTGCTTACGAAATAAGAAAATTATTTTTACCCTTATTTCTATTTGAGGGTTGTATTAGGATTTAGGTTATCTTCGTGTTGTATTTCCAAGTCCATTTATCTCATGTTAATACCAAAGCATGTATTTACCCACCTAATATTTTATTTGTTTCCTAAAGATGAGCCCTTTACTCCACCATACAGTGTCACGGTGGTCGAAAGGCAGCCGCGCTCGGATGGCGTAGCGATGGTCACCGGCTCGAATCCATGTGAAGGATATCTTCCCGGGGCCTAGGGCGTCCATAAATCAACTGAGGGAAACAAAGGCGGCTGGGCAATGCGTGGAACCCTTATAGTATAGACGCGGGCCGTGAACGCTGCATCACTTCCCAAACGGCTGGCATCTATACAGAATATATGTGAATATCTTTCTGGGTTCACAGACAAAACGGCCCCGGTCAAAACGGCCTCAGACAAATCGGCCCTGGACTAATATATGTTAATGTAATAAGATTTTATATTATTATTTATACTCACCGATTCAGTTTTAGATTTAGTTCACAAAAAACAATTAGTCTATAATAATATCACAAGAAAAAATGTAATAATATTTAAACTATATGGTAGAAAGTCACAATTGTTTGTTAAGTATAAATAATATCATAACATTAAAAGAAATAATTTTACAATTTGACAACTTTCCTAAAAGGTGAATAAGTTGAACAAAGGTTAAATTAACTTAAAATTCAAAAACTTTTTTTTGGTAAAAAATGTGTACAATTTGTCTGGGGCCGTATTGACTGGGGCCGTTTGGTCCGGGGCCAATTTGAACGGGGCCGTTTTGTCCGGGGGAGTTTTGTCAGGGTCCGTTTTGACTGGGTCCGTTTTGACGGGTCACCATCTTTCTGTACAGAAGGGCGTCTTTACAGACGCTGATTCTAAATGAAAATACTCATTAAATGATAATTTAATGGTTATTTAGCGCAGTGGTTCTCAATTAGTGGGTGCGCCCCCAGGGGGAGGCTCCGTCAAGGTGTGTGGGGGGGAATCTCATGACCTCAGCAGATGTGTACTTATAGCAATTTTATAGACAAATGATACTATATACAATCTCGAAATGTTTTCTTTTTCCTCATGACCTCAGCAGATGTGTACTTATAGCAATTTTATAAACAAATGATACTATTTACAATCTCGAAATGTTTTCTTCCTCCTTTGACTATGGGGGCATGACAGAAAATAATTGATGAGCAATGATTTAGCGTAACTAAACCTACTACATAAGTCTTTAACTAGAGTGTGCATCTTCTGTATGGAACTGGAACCCATCCACACAAAAAAAATAAAATAATAAAGACAACAAAAAAAAAAAAAAAAAACAACAACACATTGATAAGCTAGAGCAAATTAAAAAGAGAGCTGTCAGATTGTTTACTTGGGAAATTTCAAAACTGACAAATATATCACCATTAGTAAGTTTTCTTTCTTTCCGTCCGGTATTCGGGCGTGGAAAGGGGTTGCCTGAAGAAACCAGGAAAGCCACCACTTATCATCTTTTAAAACTCTAGTAAGAATACAGGACTAAACACAAACCATAGAAATACGTAGGACGCAATAATCTTTTGTACAGAAGGAGCGTCTGTAACATATAAGATAAGATAAGATAAGATAGTTAAATCATTAAATGATTAAACCTTGAAACAAAGGAGAATAGAAGAACCAGGTGTAATGTAGTAAATAGTAATTACACGTAAGGCAATTAATTCTAATTTAGAAATAAAGAAATTAACTCATTTTCTTATTCAGGCCAATTTGGCTTTGAGAAACAAAAAAAACAGATTTTATATTTTAAAAACATATTGGGGCCGTTATGGTTTCTGAAAAAAAGGCTGAGTTAATTTTAATGTAATAAAATCGCCAAACATTAGTATTTCGACTTCCGCTTCCGCAGAATGTCAAATATTGACGACCGACTCCAAGTGAAGGCCAGTCATAGACCAAAATATTTTTATGATCATGAGAAATCTTTGAATGAGAATGTGATCATTGAAAAAGTATAATCCCAGTGAATGAATATAATCATTACATGTAAGTTCTATACTTTATTTTCCATATACTGAAAGTACATGTTGGTTAAAACTTTTGGCTGCCAAATTTTAGTTTTTACGATGAGCAGTTCAGAAGATGGCGGACGGTAAACAAGAAAAAAGTAAAAGGGGTCGTCTTTATTTGACGATCCTGTTTTAGCTTAATCAGGCTGATCAGTCCTCTAACTAGGCTATAGACTTATAGTTATATTTGAAAAAAGATAAGGCTAAAGCGAAGTACTCTTTTTGGTCCAGCTTTATACCCAAGTACGTTGGTGTCCGGTCCCAATTTAGCCTTTTACCGCAGATCTGAAGCACCACCTCATGCTTCAGAGCATTCCGTCCATTAGTGAAAATGGAATGGACCGTTTTTTCCGTATTTACCGATAAGGCTAAAGCGAAGTACTCTGACCGTGACGTCATAACGCGTCGCGGTTGCTATGATGTGAATGATAGTTGCTTCCCTTGAATCTTGTTTGGGTAAACAATGATTATTTAGTCCGCACCGCCATTATCGGCGGCCATCTTGGTTGCTAAGGCACGTAACCGCCGTGACTTTCGGAAAAGTAGTGCGAGCCCCGTGAAATCAGAGGGGTAGGGGAATCAGGGATTCTAAAATTGCGCAGTTTTTTTAGCTACCGGGAAATTTAAAAAAAAAATATTCACGGGGCTCGCATTACTTTTCCGGCGGTGCCGTGCCATAGCAACAAGATGGCCGAAGGATTGGGGGGACATTCTAATATTTTAAGGTAGGCACTTCGATACTCGTTCGCGCATCGATCTGCGCATGTCGTAAATTTACGGAAATATTTTTTCGGAAAATATTTATTAGCTCTACGGAGATCCCCGAATTAGTCGTTTTACGTCACAGTAATCGAAAAACAAATAAATTTGGGCATCGAGTACGTCAATTAGTAGGTTTCCAGTGACGCTATCACTATTCATGCAACGCGGTATTCGCTGGAGAATTTTCTGTGTCTCTTGCAACATCGTTAAGCTACTGGCTACTAATGTCTTAAATATTCTGTATTTAATTAACTTACGCTACTTGGACTTAGCTATAGACAATAATCTAATTCATTTTGTTTGGAAAATCATTGATATCATCAATGTAGCCTTCCATAGTAAGCGGTTGACGACCTTTTATATTTTGACCAAACATCGGCACCGTAAAAAACAAATATGGCCGACTTTTTCTTCTTCACCGGCGTGTTAATTTTCTAAGAAAGACTACTCAGCGCTATACTTAATGCATAATTGCAATCATTTAACATCTGAATAAATACAAATAAAACACAGATATTTATATAAAAATAATGTAAAAGGATGATATCACTTTAATTAGGCCAATAATGATCTATGATGGAAGAAAATAAATAAATAAAATTGAAATGAATAAGCACTAGTATTACTATTCTTAATTAATAATTAAATCACTAGCTATTACTATTACTAACCATTAACTATTAGTAGTAATATTAATTTTTTTGTAAAGTCAGTTTACAAAGAAATACAGGTCCAATTAACATTATACCATAATAAATAATACTATATATAGTATTGATATTGGTCACAGTATTAGTATATATTTTAATTACTTTTTTAATAACATAATTATAAATAATATAATTATAATATAACTAAGTAAGTTATATTATTTATAAATATGTAGTATGCTATTAAAATTAATTAGCCTATAAGTATAAGAGTAAGAGCATAATTAGAAATTCTTACTAATGCTAAGACTAAGTCCAAAACTGATACTTACCTTAGAATTAATTAATAGTGTAATCCTTTGATTTTGATTTAATGTTTGATTTTAAACATTTTTTTGTTATATTTTATTATATTCTTGTTACATAGATGAGGACATATACATTTGGCATTTGAAAAACAATTAATAATTTTTACATTTTACATGTAAAAAAGAAACAAATGTCAATTAAAACAGACATAGGAATCAGGAATAATTACAAGATATAAAAATAATATTTCATTGCAGAACTCTGAATATCTTCCATTGCTAAATATGTAATAAGTTCAGATAAGGGAAGGACAATGACACATGTTATGAATGACATTTAAGTAAATGCGCATAATAAATAATACAAGTTATTTACTCAGAAATTGACAGTAAAAATGTTNTATATAAAAATAATAATTTTCGCTATGATTTTCTTCAACAAGCTTTCATATATATTTTTTACAAAATTCAAAATCTTGATATACTTAAAAAATTCCCTAATCATTGTTTTGTAAATTGGATTGTGAATGTCTCCTGAAAATTTGATAACCGTATCTCTAAAATTAAAAAAGTTGTGATGGAAAAGGTACAGATTTTGAAATTTGGGTCACAAGTTTTTAAATAAATTATATATTATATATGTTATATTAGGGGCAAAAAAAATTGACAAAAAAAATCATAACTCCACTTCTACAAAAGATAGAAAGACAAAACAAATGTTTTTGAAAAGGTCTTAGCAAGCCCTTTAAAATGATATATTAGTTAAGGATATTGGACTACATTTAAATTTTCTGTCAAAGTACCTATTTAAGGAGTATTTTTTAGCGTTTTACATAAAAGCAAAATAGTTGTAAAAATGAAGAAAACAATGGGTACTCACCGATCAGGCATCGGAATCACAACAAAGGGGGATACACTTTATAAATTCTTTTAGAAATTCACGCATTAGATCACTGCTGCCACTATTAAAATTCTATAGCTATACTATACCTAACCCAAACCCTAAAATTAAAATCTTCAATTTTTTTAAATTGATAACTTAACCTAACCTAAGAACTGTCTTGGATCGTCGAGATGAGGTTCTGAATGATGGCTGGGACCTCAATATTCCGAGAATTCTAAAGCTATACCTAACCCAAACCCTAAAATCTTCAATTTTCCGAAAATTCTAACAAAAAATGGCTACTTAGGCTACTTACTGACCCAGAGCAAATGAAGCAAATGTTGTAAAAAAAAGCCCGCCAGTTAATTAGCAGCACTCTTTTCTTTCTAAATGAGCACAGGAAATAATTTTAGATTATACTCATTAATACTTGGGAAAAAAAATGAACAGGAGAGCCCCCCTCCTTTCCTTCACCCCATTTTTATTAATGTACATTAATTTCTAATTTAATATTAAATTAGGCCCTCCTCTAAAATCTCTCCCCTCATGCCCCTCCTCTTTTTGTTTTAATTTATTTACCGAAAGCGCGCTGCGCGCAAGAATACAAATGCAATTATGACAATAGACATATTATTTACATTTTACCGCAAGGGGAGGTAAAAAATAAGTAAGAAAACAACAAAATTCAAGGGAAGCAACTCTTCTGCATAGCAACCGGAAGAGACGCGACGCTGCGGTCAGCGTAACTCGTATTAGCCCTTGTTTGTTTTAATTATTTATTACCTCCCCTTGCGGGGCAAACTATAGTGAATTTAATTAAAAATGGGTGGGGTTGAGGGGAGAGCCCTCCCTCCCCTCATATTAAAAAATGGCTAATTATCGTTGTACGGATCCAAGATGGTGGCCGCGTCGAGGACGGTAAAATTGCTAGGTCGGAAACTCTATACACCGCCCAATTTAAGAGAAATTAGTTAAGTTTTAACATTTTTATAAGTGAATGTTTCCAAAATGGAAGGTAATAAAGAATTTAGGGTTAGGTTTAGTTGTAGTGCTTCAGAAGTTTGCATCAAAACAAAGATGGCGGTCAGATCCGCTAAACGATAATTTATTTAAAAAAAAAAAATGATTATACTATGCCTTTTTAATAGGGGAAGGAGGCCCCTCCCCTGTTATTAATCTTTTTATGTTAAGAATATGTTAGGGGAGGGCGGGCCCTCCACTCAAACTCAACCCCTCCCGTGTTATTTTTAAAATTAATTTTTAATTAAATTCACTAGATTCCCCCGCAAGGTAATAATTAAATAAGAAAACAAACATGATTTCAAAGGAAGGAATTCTCGTTCCAAGCAACCGGTAGCATTGTGACATCACGATCGACGTTCTTCGCATCAGCCACGACACCATTTACAAGCATAAATTTCCAGTCAAATTGAAAGATCAGATGTTTGCACAATAAACTAACACTATTGTCACTATTAATGTTTTCATCCAACTCAAAGTACATTTTTCTCAACTGAATTTTGGTTAAATTTAACTCTTAATGTACCAAAGCGCGGTAATCCGCGGTTTACCGTTTAGTACCAAAGAGCTGTAATGCGCGACTTGAAAGAACTCTCTTTAGAAACGAAATATAGAAAATAAAAACTATTCGGTGCGGGATGAACGATGTTTTCAACTTCCGGCATTGGCGACTGTTTACCTCGCTAGTGTTATCGCTCAATTCACGATGTTTTTTGGAAGATTTTAGGGTTTTTTTTTCGAAGATGCGATTTTGCTATACTTTATTACTAAAATAACAGTACTAAACTACAGGTAAAAATAGTTTTAAACTCAAAACGGTCTTTCGGATACATAAAATAACCATTCTTATTCTAAAAGATGACATCAGTATGACTATAATAATAAAATGGATTTAACACAATTTTTTAAATTTTATAATCGGTTGATTGCAATTTGGGAAATTCTTATGGTACTGAGGCGGATGTTTTCCAAAAACCTTATGGCACATTAAGAGTTAAGCCTGTAAACTCCACTTTATCGCCTCAAGAATCCAAACCATCAATTTTGAATTTTTTGAACACTCACACACAAAAAATTTGAATTTTTTTTTTTTTTTTTTTAAAAAATGTACACAACAAAGAGAACATGTGTGGAAATGTAGTGAAATTTATCCGGAACAGAAGAAATCACTTACCGGTACCGGAAGTCTTGCAATTTACAAAAAAAACGTGAGATTTTGACTGATCGTAGTACCGTCCGTTTAGCCTGTTTAGGGGATAAGACAGTTTTGGCCGCTACACCCAGTAAAGGGATAAATTTAGCTAATTTGAGGAAGAGACTGAAGACAAATTAAATGCATCTAATTCTGTACATAATTGATAGCAATGTTTAAATAAGATTCATAATAATTGATCCTTTGTTATGATTGTTAGGTAACAGACGAAATTATTTAGTTAAATGTACTTAAAATTACAATGTTTAAAATACACATTCAGCCAGTGTTAATTATTATAACTGAGTTAAATGAACACTTTGTGACTGCAAAAACAGGAAGCTGTCAGATGTTGAGAACGCAAAAAGCAGAGTTAAAGAGTGTCTAGAAAAGTAAATGCGGAGAGAATATTATAGCCACTGGAAAGCCAACTCAGATACTGAATCATGACGTTTTGGAATATCGGGGCCTTGTCAGCAGGTAAAGTAAAATATAATATTGATGACTTTCATGTGACCTCAAATTATTAATATTTCAAATATTGTCTATTATATTTAATATTTATATATATTAGTATATATATAATATATAAAAGTGGTGAAGTTTGGGGAGGACCATCCCTCCCCAAGACACAAAAATAGAAGTAGTGAGGTTAATGGGAGGGCCCTCCCCTTATTATAAAATAAACGTAGATTACAGAACCTTCTTTAAGAAGTGGATGTGGCTGGTGATGATGCAATAGCCCACGACTTTAAGCTTGCTCTTTTCTATGCTGGTGTTCCTTGTGTAAGCATCATTTAAGATCATAGAAAAATAATGGAAACTGCATCTCCAGATTTGTGCTAGATTGGTTTAGTTTCAGAATTTTTAAGGTGAATTTTTCGAAATGGGAGGTTTCTAAAAATTAATCGAAAGTTAAAATATATTAAAGAAACATTTTAGTAATCAGATTGTCCCAACCAAAATCAGTTTTTAAAAATAAATTGTCACACCTAGTAGCAAAATAAACATTTTTAAAAGCTTCAGGTCCCAGAAACTAAGCTTTTTGTTTCTCTACTATATTTTCAAGAGGATTTTCTTCTCCAAATGTTGAGCTGGTTCACTGCTTTTCTGGTCAGGGTCCAAGTCTCGGAAGAGTAAGATAATGAATTACTTATAACAAATGTTCTAGGCCTTAACTTGTCATTTGCATTACTGATAGTTCACTAATGTTTCACAGGTACACACAAATGGAAGTGTCAGTTTTCCTTTTACTGCAGTTCATTAACATTCATCCAATAAAAATCAGTAAGTTTTGAGCATAAGTTCGTAAGTTATTGGCACATCAATAAGGAATAGTTATATATGAATACTTTTTAAAAAATCTAAAATATTAGTGTTGGTAATGACAATGATTTTTAAAGGCTATGAAGTTTTAAACTTAACTAAAGAAAATAGTAACTTTGAAAATGCTAAATATGTCTTTGAAGAAAATAACTAACACTGGTTTTTAAATTTTTGCGTTAAGAAAAATACAAGGTAGATGTTGCATGCTCTTCACTATAGGTTTGCACATTTTTATTTTGATGATGTAAGTTTGCTCTTATGTTTACAGTTTGAAGACCTACGAGAACTGTGATGCTATGATGGTTCTGGTGTTAAAATTTAATCACACTGCATTACGGCAAAAGTAAGCTGTCTTTTATTACTAACAACTTAATGAAGCTCTTAAACACTTTTCAAAATTACATTTTTTTCTTTTAACAAAATAACTTTCAGTCTCCTGATTCTTTATAATAATTGTATACATTATTTTTAAAAGAAATTTTACATTCCTTTTTAATCAACTGTCTGGTTTAAAATATTTTTCTATGTTATTTGTTTTTTAGAATATGCTCTCAAGACTGGCTGCGTATCAGGCTTCATCAACAACCTTTTCAAGTGATAGATGTCAACTTTGAAAGGTGAACATTGAGGCTTTGATACTATGTCAAGACAGGAAAGAGGTTTAACCATAACTTTTAAGGATTTTCATATGCTGTAGCTTTAACATTTTATAATGTTGTTAACATTTTTATATGTTGTATATGCACTAAGATAAAATTTCCATGCTAGTGGGTATGTGTGAGACAATTCTTTTAAGGTATAAAATTTTATGATTTGAACGGTCAAGTAGCTTTCCAATATTTTGTTATGAAATATAAATGCATCTTATATTAATTTGAAGGAGAGGCACAAATATTAAGTTGAAAAAAAAATTACAAAGACAGCTTTAGTGTTTATTATTATACTTTAAAAAAATGTAACCCATTTTTGTCACAATTTTAAAAGTAAAATTTAGGTTTGAAAATGACATTATTTTAAAACTGAAACCCTCTGCTTTGCTATTAATCAAAACTGTATCGTGCTGTCTATCAAAATTTAGGTAGTATTTCTGTGAGCAAAAATTAACCAATGAAAAATTTGCTGTGGGAAAGAAAGAAAGGATTTTTAAAAAAAATTACTCATCAGCACAAAAGTCTGTAAAAATAATCTAATCAAGTAATTTTTTTTTAACAAATGAGTCTTATTATATTAGGTATTCTAAATTGTGGCGAGAAAGATGTATATATTGTTTGGCAAATCGTCTAGGGGTGTAATATTTTAAGTGATCCCCTCTCGCCTACACACACATACTTTAGTGATCTCTCGTAAACGACAATCAACAAACTAAAGGGTGAAATGTAACAATAATTTATTATACATAATTTACAGTAACGGAAACTAGTTCCGGTTTGGCCTAATTTCATCATTAGGCCTGAGCCAATTATACTAGTGATTGTAGGGTTAATACTCGATTTCAGGGTCGTTGCGCCACGCTCCGTGAGGCGGTTGGTTCTGTACAGGCCTTGTTCAGTGTGTGGCTTCAGGTTGTCGCGCCCCACTCCACAAGGCGGTTGGTTCTACACATTTCCTGTCCAGTTGGTGGCTTCACCTATGGCCCAGGTGACCTCGGTGATCACTGAAGCGTGAATGCCCGGCTTCTATACGTGTATGGTGTGTATAGGCATCAACCAGTGCGGTTGGCTTCGGCGTTACTTTAGGAGTAAGGCTGGTAAGGATGAGTTGTCCTCCTCAGATCCTGTCGATAGATGCAGGGGTGAGGTAGGGGTCGGATCAGAGTCGCTTAGATAGCGGTGAGTCCAGCTTTTGGTCCAAATATGTCGACACTTCGTTGGGCAGGGTTGCTGTCCGGAGTTCTTGTCATCTCCCAGTACAGGCGGGTACCCAGAAACCAGAATAGATTCTGGTCAACGAGAATAATGCCGGCTCTCCCACTACAAGGATGGGTATGGATGTAGTTCGGTGAATTGAACTCACATAAGACACTACACTCTGCAAACACTTGGGCGGAAAAGAGAGTGTGTCGTTTCGGTGTGTCAACCTTTATACATGACGGGTAATTTTATGCACCTCTTCCTGATTGGCCATTGATGGTCGGCCTCACTATCGGGCAACCTTGACCGGTCATGTGCTCCGGTGCATACCTAATTAGTAACCTTGACCCGTCATGTGATCCGACAATAGTGACTTCCCTTTGTTTATGTTCTTTCCGTGCAAGTGACGGGGGCTCCATAAATTTCATCACATAAATGAAAATTTCAAATTATGACTATATTCAGTTTGAATACTCCCCTTCATAATGCTTCATTAGATTAGAGCAACAAAATTTATTATTTTACTACTACTGGTTTTTAATTAAAGTGAATTTTTAAAAATTCCAAAATGGCAGAAAAAAATTGTGCAAAAGTATGTTTTCAGCACCCTATTTAAAAAATCTTTTGAAGCTTTCTAACTTCTCTCTCACAGAAAAAAATGCATACAACAAACTCAATTTTTTTTTTCCGGTCTGTCACAGTGTCATAAATTAACATTCAATCCATTCCATAATGAGCTGAAGCACGTTTTGAGAAAAAATAAAACCAAACGGCTAAAAATATAAACTATCATCTCAAAGACAATTTAAAGCTCTTCAACAGGTTGATATATTTAAACTAGAATTTTTATAACTGTGTATGGCCACAATAAGTATGAAATTTGATGTACAGACTTATTATAAAATCGACACAATGTTTAAAAAAAATTCCCCAAATAGTGATACGTTGATACCTAAATTTTATAAATATGGACATCATGAATAAGTTATAGGGTGCAGCAATTTAGCACTGACATTGTACATTTTATTTTTAATCACTTTGGTAATTCACTATAAGTCTAATGCCTTATTTGCTGGTCTGATGGTTTGAAGATGTTCCTTATTACAATGGTTTTCTGGTTAGGCCACAATTGCCACAATACATATCAAAAGCCTGTGAAAAAAGAAAAAGAAAGTTAATTTTTATGCTAGCAGTAGTAATTGTATAATTTAATCAATAGTAAAACTAAACATACTATAAGATTAAGCCTAGACTTAGACATTTAGGAAAAGGGGAGAAAACATGTCTTCAAAAACATATTACATTAATTAAAATGTATATTTATTCAGTTGGATTAATAGATTGTTTAAGGCTCCTGCTCTGAACAGACTTAGTACATTCCAAGTCGCAAATCAAAACTCGCGTCCATTAACATGCATTGGTCGATTTCCATTGATATCAGTCCGGGTTTTATTTAGTTTCTTGGCTTTCGTAACATGTTTTTTTTTACATGGCTGGGTTGTTATTGCTGCTTACAACCAAATGGGGGGTTGCCCTCACAGCTCTCTAGATAGCTGCTTTTGTTTGAGTTGGGTCCCTAGTCTTTGTGGATCCCTCCACTTCCTCCAAGGCAGAAGGGCTGATTTTGGTCAACCCCGGGTATTTTATTTCCACAGTACCCTCCATATTTGGTGGGCTTACACTACAACTCATAGCACTAAGATTGAACGTATGTTTCATCGGCTATTTAAAATTATCTCAATAATCATTAACAAAATCTATACCTTTTTCTTGTTTATCATCGTATTATTAAAATATTAGATCGATAACCAGATGAGCTAGTTGAATATCCATGTTTGTAAACAAACGAAAAGGAAAACAAGCCTTTCAAATGCTTCTTTCGTGGTGAAACACCCCAATACCAAGAACACTTTTTTGTCTTTGATGCCTCGATATACCTCAAATTGACAAAGTATTCCACTGGACTTGTACATGCCCATTCCCCAAGGATGTGGCTTTCCCTTCACATATTGTTTTAATTTGCTGAATTCCCGCTTGAATGGGATCATCATTTCATCAATACTGTTGTTTTCCTCTGGTATTGTTTTTAAACAGTTGACTCTGTTTATCTAGCAAGGACCTGATTTTCATAGTCAATTGGTTTTCCTTTCGTCCAGTACCAAATTGTTGTCCATAAAGTGAGAACAGAAAGGAGTAATTGAAATCGATTTCTACTCATGTCTATAGCATGAGTCTGTTTCCCAAACACACTGCCGTGTGGAGTCACACTTTACAAGGACAACTTGGTCATTCGTGACAAACGTCCCCAGCAGTCTATAAATTTATGGATAATTTGTTGGGCCTTTTAATTTATGCATTTAACCATAATTTGGTTGAAAAAAGCATTGTCTGTATGGCCTACTTAGTGCAATCTTGTCAGTAATTTTCCTACATTTGAAAGCTAAAACAGCTAGTGATGCCATAAAGGAATTAGCTTTTCAGGGCACTGCTGCCAAACTGTCGATTGAAGATTTCATTTGCGTTTTGGGTTTCCATTTGGCATATCTTTGAAGCCGATCTGTTAACTTTATTATCGGGTAGATGATGCTACCCACGTGTAAATGAAAATGTATTTCTTTTTTCATCTTAAAGACCTGTCATTATTGGCATGTGGTTAGGCTAATCATGTGGGGGAAAAAGACGCATAAGGTGCCATCCATATATTGGGTATGCAAAACTCGTATTTTTCGTACCCCTTTGTTGTACCCTGTAAATTTTCAGGTCATACCCCCCATGCGTAAATTCATGTTCACTCTCTTCGGTCACCATCCAGTCTATCTTGCCTTACTAATAGCTCCTCATCTTAGCGGCCATTTCTGCAGCTTTATCAGCCTCATACATTGTGCGGACAGTCCAAGCTCCGATGGCGGTGGTAGTCCTGGTGGATCATAGCATCCAGATTTTGGCATTTACCATTAGGTGTCATATTTCCCTCATCTCTCCCAGGACTGAAATGTCTTTTGTTCCTCTTGACTGTGTTTTTGTATCTATATTTTTTACATGGCAGGGTTGCGCGCAACCACTTGGGGAGTTGCCCCGCACAGCTTAATGGGTAGCTGCTTTTTTCAAGTTGGGTCCTTAGCCTTTATTGATCCCTCCACTTCCCATAAGGCAATAGAGCTGACTTTGGTCCACCCCGGGTATTTTATTTCCCTTGGTACCCTCCATATCTGGTGGGCTTCCCCCTTTCCGCTGGCTGGTAAGGCGCTAGATAGATCAGCATCTCAAATGAGAAATGTGAAATTAAAATTGTAAACGTTTATATTTTATTAACAACCAATAAGGTCATCATAAAGGTGTATTATTTTGACAGTTTAGCCTATTTGCAAAGGGGAATTAAAGATATCATTAAGTGTAAAAAAAATATAGACATATCCCACCACCAATTTAAAAAAAACAAAAAAAATACCCTAAAATTTCTATGCATCATAACTTTTACATCCCTCTTTTTAATATTTTAATATTATCTTGCTATGGAGTAAACCTATTATCTGTTATCTCCATTCTTCTCCTCTTTGCTTCCAGGCCTTTTCATTTTTGCCCTTTAAAAATTCGCTGGGCGTTTTTTGTTTCCTCCTTTTAGCATAGCAAGACTATTCACTGAACATCCAATATTGTTAAAAAAAATTACAAAGTCCAATGCTGCCAGAATTTATTTCCGAAACACCTTAGGCAGTCCCCGCTTCCTCCAACAAAAATGCTCCTAGGAACATCAAAAATCTTCGTTTGAAGCGCATTAGTGCTGGAGCTTTTTAATGGCCACAGCCTTCTTCGGCTCCTCGTTGGTCAAAGATGCATTGTAAAATGTAGCCATACTTACCTGTCTCAGTTCAGATGGACTACTGACCTTGCTGGCTGCAACCTTCTTTTAATACTGTTGAATAAAATTAATTTGTATCTGTAAATTAAAACAAAGAAAGTACATTAAAATTATAAAATTAGAAACCAATTATACTATACCCTAAATGTGCGATATCCTGTTTTGCGAATGTTAGGGAATGGAAAGAAGTGTCTTTTGGGCATAGCATGATGTTAATGGCAAAAAGAACTGTTCTGATCTTTTTTTTTCATGAGAGAGGTTGGCATTCAAAGGTCCTAACATCAGTTGAACATTTTGACACACCTCGCAAAGGCACTGGTTCAACTGCTCTGTTTTAAGCAAGCCTCACATTTGACGGTCAAAGTTTCTTGAAAAGGCTGAAGCTGACAGGGTCCAAGCTGTTTTCCTTGTATTGAGTATACAATGACAAAAGAGAATCCTTCAGTACATGACATGGTTTTCCCGTCTTCACTTTTTTTCTTTCTGACAACTGTGTGCTGTTTTCTGGTGACAAATAAAAACTTTGCACCTGTTTATGGTGATTTAATGTTCTTTTAGATGCCTGTTACGTCCGCAAGTGTTATTAAACTCTCTAACTTACAATAAATGTTAGAGTAATGATTAAATGGCTCGTTTACACGGCACGTAACACAAAAAGAAAAGAATAAACACAGTAACTGACTTTACAAAAATGGAATTTAATACAAAGAAATATATTAACAAGTTACCACACGATACCTGTGGTAAGAATCAATTAGTATAATAATAACTAAGTAAATCTTAAGTTATGACAATAACGAATATTAATTAAGTTAAAGTAAAAGGTAAACACTCACAAAAAGGTTGATAGCGTTGGCGTTTATAGTACAAACAGTGACAAGCTTATAGCTTCTGCGATGAGTGCAAAAATCTCTCTGTCTGATCTGTCTTCTCCCTTATATCTAATCTGCTTTCTCTTTATATAGTAAATCTTACCAAAAGTTCTGGATTTAACTTTAATGAGAAAAGCAGCCTGTTTCATAACTAACAGGGCCTCGAATTTTCGAGGAAATACAAGTAAACAAACCCAGGGTCGAATGGGTGGACTCAGGCACGCCGAGGTCACCGATGGAAAATTGACCAGCCAAAACATGAATAGCGGGGGTGGGGGAGGGGCACAGTAATAAATCACCTGGTAACCTCTCTACCCATTCATGGATTTGTAGCAAGCGGTTTAGAGGCGGGTGGTACCTAACAATGCCTGCCTGAGAGTCAAAGGATTTTTCATTTTCAATAAAGGATATAAAGATGACTTTCTCATTATTCCCATCCAAACTATCTGACCTGCTGACTTTTTTGCATGGTTGAGTAGTTTCAGAATAGCTCTACGTCTGCAACGGCGAGCAAGGTCTAAATTTTCAATGCTACAAAAAACATTGTCAGAATCCTGAGGTTTACATGCACTGGTAGAAGCATCATCTGCAGAATCCTGGGGGCCAAATACCCGCAACAGCTTTGAAATTATTTTCTGCTTTCTGTCCATGTCTTTTGGCATGCTTTTAATCACCTTTTTGTATGCGCGCTGCTCACTTCTTAGTTACGTAGGCATACTACCACTCTGGTTTTCTTCGACTTCTGACATTTGCTTAGCTTCTGCCTGTGCTTTCTTCTCATGGTACCGCTGTCTGCATTTTTGCCTGTGCCGTGTCCATTTTTGTGGAGTCCATTTCATTCTCTCTTCCTGCTTTCTTTTTCTATCGTTTTCTTTTTGGGTTTCCTTTTGTTTCCGTGTTAAAATTTTCGTAAGTTGTGATGGGCCAGATCTCATTTCCTCTTTCTTTTTGTCCCTGCACTTCATTTATCGTAATCTTGTTGCTTCCTGTCGCTTCTTCTTATCTTCTTCATCTATTTCTGTTATCGATTTCTTTGCTCTGTACTCTCTATTTCTTATCCTATGATTTTCCTGAATATATTTGTAAGTCTTTCCCTGTACAATCGAGATCTTTCTGCTGGGGTCTTTGGTGTTGGTTTTTCTCTTTCGCTTGTCAGCTCGCTGTTAGTTGCTTTTTTTGGAAGCCGAGCTCTCAACCCTACAAAAACTCCTCATTAAACATAGACTCATTCCCCATATAATTCACACATATCTCTCATGAGTCAAGATTGTCACTGAATTTTGATGTATGTTACAAGGAAAAAAAATATGCTATGTCCATGGTAACAAGCATCACATAACACATAATAGATTTATTCTATTGTTTAAAAAAAAAATTATGAACGAATATACAAAACAAAAATAAATCTAGATCTACAGCTTCTATTTTATTTACATTTAAGCCTAGCTTCAAATAAACCTAATAAAAAAAATATTTTTTTTGGTGATACATGTTACATTAGACATGAGATCCTTACCTGTTTTTATGTCCAGTGTAACATTTATCACACAAAAAAATAATTTTTGATGAGCCTAATTTTTTATGAAAATAATTCCTGCTCTCTTTAATATTTTGTTGAAGATCAAGTATAATTTAACCCTTCTTAATAAGAAAAAAACCTAAGATATATACACAACATAAGTAAAGTCAAAGTCACTGGATTGTGTTATGCATGTTACATGATGACATGGAAATGCTATGTCTTCTGTAACAAGCATCACTAAGCTACACATTTAGACTTCTATTTGAATTATATAAAGATAATTCAGCATCTTATTTTATACCCCAGGTACCAGATCCAAAATGTTATTGTACACAAACATGAAGTCACAAACATTACATGTCTATTACTATTAAAAGAATTATAGTCCTCCTAAGCGTGATGCTTGTTTCAAAGGACATAAACTAAATCTGTGTCAGTCGATTCACAAAAAGGGACCCGTCATGCTATTTTCCGTTCTAAGCAGTTGAAAGCCGATTTATTTTTAAAGAGCTTATAATCTAAAGTCAATCAGCGATTACACAAGCATCCAGTTAATGTACTCATTCCTCATAACACACGTATCAATTCTTAAAAAAAGAGACACATGTTACATTGTGCTATCTGTGTGATTCTTGTTACAAAACAATATGAATGTGACATGGCTTGAAAAATGCTTACCTTCTCGTCCTAACGACATGTTGGTGGCTGTTTGGCAAATGAAATGAAAAAGTAGAACCGCATTTACAGCATATCAAGGATGGATCCTAGGTGGAAACATCCCTTCACGGCTCTTATCGTGGGTCCAACAGGGAGCGGAAAGACCATTTGAATTTGTAACAAAAATGTTTTTAGCAGCCATGGTTAAACCCACACCAGATGAAAATATATGGTGTAATAGTGAATGGCAACCGATATAAGAGTCCATGAAAGGGGTTTGTTTTATGGAATGTTAAATACTTTTAAATATTTATTACTAGTCCAAAGGCTCAAACACTAAATTCAAATCGATGACGTCTGTTGTCGTGTCTGGTTCTGGGGGCCTTGCAGTCTGCTCCTAGGTGTGTCTGCGTTGTCCTAAATGAATACAAATAATTTTTCGTTTTACTTCCTGCCAATTGCTAGTGGTAAACTGTGGACGGGTGAGAACCCTTCGTAATACATGAATGAGTTGGTCATGAAGAAAATGACTCTCTTTACTAAGGCAGTCAATGCTGCTCATCCTAGCAGTCAGTGCTTCTCATCTATGGCAGTCAGTGTTTCTCACGTAAGGCAGTGCTGGGTGAAGACCCTTAGCAGCACCATAACGCTCTCCTGTGGTCCTGTGAACTAGGAGGTTGTGTCTTTTTAGACCTACTGACCTTGCATATGAACGATCACAGGCGACGCATTTGTGTTGATTTGACCCATGAACTGTGTCTGTGCCTCTTTAGTCGTACATGTGACGGAACACTCCTGTGCACACACTGCAGCAATGGAATGTTGCATTGTTGGCAGGGTCCATCTGCATTAGACGAAACAAAGAAATGTAAAATATACGAGTCTTTTTAAAAATTGATGATATATCAGTATTAACAGTTACTAATCTATTATATAATGCGTTAAGGCACATTTCCATCCGTGTGAAGTCACTATGCCCCGTAACTCTTTGATTTGTTCTTCTTTTTATTTGAAAATATAGACATAAAATAATTATTTTGGTACACTCTCTGGTTCCCCGCGCGGGGAATGCTTGACTTTGCTGCCCTAAGGATGGCAGAGGTTACGGTCTCGTACACTTTATCGATATCTGACCCACAGTGGTCAACGAGTCTATTCCATTTGTCAGTCAGGACCTCGAATCTACCCCAATCTGCCTTTTAGTACATCCATCGTAGGACTTTTTGTTCAGCTGGTCATGTCTCTGGACCAATGGATATGAGGATAGGCCTTTGATCACTCCCAACGCGCAGTCCAGGACTTCCATCGATGCCCTGGCTACCACATCCCCTGATATTAGACTGAGGTCTGGGCCGGACTGCATTCCGTTACTCAAGTGTAGGGATGTAGGTGGAGTGTGCTTTGTCTGAAGCCTGAATAGGTTTGTGGAGTTACACAATTCATTGACAGCGAGGCCTGAGGTGTTTGTAATGATGTACCCCCACTCTGTGTGCGTTGAAGTCCCTAGCTGTAACCATGCGCCTTAATATAGCCCCAGGGACTGTCAGATTTAATGAGGACTTCGGTAGACTGTGGACGTTCGTGAACACGTAATCAATCCACTGACCCTGACTCTTACCGTGATAATCGGTGCTGGAGGCGCTTAATGTACTAGGTTTATTTCTTTTAATGCAATGAGTAACTGACCTATTATGATTAGGATTATGTCTTCTCACATTAAAATCAAAATCTAAATCACCAAAAGCACTCTCTCCTATTAAATTGGTAAGTGAACAATGTCTGAGAACATCTCAATCATTTTCATTTAAATTTGTAAAATAACCTTCATCAATAAAATCCTTAAGTTGTCTTTTTGAAACATTCAAAGCTTCCTGAGAAAGTTTAGGGTAAACGGGGGTAGTAGGCACCACAATTTTGGCATTTGTGCACATAATTCCATTTTCCTAAATAATCTTGAATTTTACATTAAAATGAAATGTACCATATCTACCTTACACTTTTCTGTCATCACAAAACACCACTTGTTTGGATAAAAAGGCATTGGAAATATTTTACTTTGATTTTTTAAAAATTCAACCTCATTTTAGTTTTTAATGACAGTTATGGGGCATTAAGCACCCGCCTCGGGGGCAATAGGCACCACCCTCACTGGGTGCAAAAATTGCACAGCCACTCCTCTTCCTCCATAGCCTCAAGGCTCCCTGTGATGTTAGTACACTGTAGATGATACCAGTGACTGCAAATGTCACATTGGATCCATTTGTCACTCCCAGCTTGTCCGCAACATCTACACTCGGTGTCCTCTGAAGAGGAGTCCGAGTCGAGTGGGCTCCGAGATCGTGGGCGGGATCATTTGCCTCTGCCTTTACCTTTGCCTCTGCCTTTACCTTTGCCTCTGCCTTTACCTTTGCCTCTGCCTTTACCTTTGCCTCTGCCTTTACCTTTGCCTCGTCCTCGCAAACTCTTGGCAGCCTCCTCCTCCCTCAATCTTTGGGCACAATCCTCTTCTGTCAAGCTTTCCCAGTATCTAAATCGTTGAACTCTTGCCGACCTTCCTCTTCCTCTATTAGAGAAGTGAGGCTTCAGTTGCTCCATGAAAAAGGTCTGAATCGACATAGGGGTGGGATGAGTAGGCAATGGTTCAGGGAGAGGAGGAGCGGATGGGGTTCCCGATGAAGAAGCAGCAGAGGAGGTTCCTGATGGTAGAGGAGGTTCCTGATGAAGTGCCGGCAGATAAGTTTCCTGATGAAGTGCTGGCAGATGAGGGGTCAGATGGTGGAGGTGTGACAACCTGGGGCCTTTCAATCAGATTCATAGCTTGAGGATTGAATGGGCAAATGCCAGTTGATCTAAAACCTGCCTTGATGGTTTCAGGTTCAAAGGATTCATCATACAGTTTTTTCAGCTGGCTAGGAAAGTCTTTTTTCCCAACAGGTCCACTATGGATCCTGGCAAACTTCACCGGCAACTGTTGCCATATCAGCTTTACGGGTCAAAAGACTGCCCGATTAAATGGCTGTAGGAGATGTGTGAGATGAGCAGGAAGTCTCAAGAGGATGACATTGTTCTCTTTTGCCCTCTCAACCAGGGCATAAGACAGATGGGAAAGGTGTCCATCAAATATAGGGACACGTGGCTTGTGTTGGTGAGGAACAGCTTTGTAAACCAGTAAAGAAATTGTGGACCCTCCATCCAGCCTTTCTCGCTGGTCGTGTAGCAGGTTCCAGTTGGGTCCCCAGTGGTCCACGCTTCGTACAAGTTTTTTCCCTTGTAAACGACAAGGTGGAAGAACTTTTCCACTTGCAGAGCCACAACAGTTCACCGTTATCTGCTCTCTGCCTGATCCACCAATGTGTTGATTGACACGTTTGGCGCCTTTCATTGCCAAAACAACTTGAGACTTCGGGTCCGTGACAAAACCACTCTCATCAGCATTGAAGATCTGGCATGGCATATCCTTGACTCCAGCCTTGGTCAGTGCATTATCCAGCACCTCAAACCAATGCTTGAGGACCTCAGGGTCTTCAGCCGATGCTCTGGCTGAACTGAGGTGTTCAGTCTTTCTTGGAGTGATGTATGGATGGCGAGAAAGAAATCCTTCCAGCCAGTCTCGTCCGGGTCGCCCACTGACAAATGGGGTGTCCAATTCTGCTGCAGAAACAAAGTCCTGGACAATGTCCTTCACTTCTTCTGATGAAAACCCCCAGCCCCACTCAGCCATTAGCCATTGCAACAACTGTGTATATTACTTAAGTAAATTAAGTTAACTCCCTTTGTTTTACAACATTTTACAACATCCAAGTAAAAGCATAAGTTTTTAAGCTTTATTTCACCATGACTCGAATGCCAGGTTATAATCAAAATCATCCACTGTCGAGTCTGGTTCAGGGGGTGTCGGGGGCCGCTCCCATGTATGACGCCTTCGCTCTCTCTGGAGCTGAGCCAGGTGGTACCGCCGTAATTCACGACGGACCTCCCTAAATAATGCCTCATTTGTTTGGGGTAGGACCCGCCGTAAAATATTATCTAGTTGCTCGTCAACTAGGTCACTGAACGTGGGTGACCTTCCACTTGTGCTGGTTTCCCAGCATTGTAACAAATCCTCGTACACACGTCTAATAATTTGAAGGCTCATTCTAAATAGAAAGAAAGAAATAATAGTCATATAAAATAAAAATAAACAATTACAATTACAACATATCTAGGGTTGGATCCTAGGTGAAAATCCATCCCTTCACCGCTCTTATTGCGGGTCCAACCGGGAGCGGAAAGACCGTATTTGTAACAAAAATATTGACACATTTAGCAGACATGGTGGAACCCACCCCAGAGGAAATTATATGGTGTTATGGCGAATGGCAGCCAATATACGAGTCCATGAAAGGTATTTGTTTTATGGAAGGACTACCCGACATTGATTGTTTGTCAGCCGGTGATAAACGTCGAAGACTGGTTGTAATCGATGATTTAATGTCTGAAACGGATGACAGGATTACTAAATTGTTTACTAAAGGTAGTCATCACCGAGATATTAGTGTTTTGTATATCGTGCAAAACTTATTCGGCCAAATTAAAGAACAAAGAACGATAAGTCTCAATTCCCATTATATCGTCCTTTTTAAAAATCCCAGAGACGGATCACAGATTACCCATCTGGCAAAGCAAATGTACCCCGGTCGTGTTTCCTATGTTCAAGAAAGTTTTAAAGACGCGACATCTGCTGCTCATGGTTATTTGTTACTCGACCTTCGACAGGAGACTCCTGATCACCTAAGATTACGTACTTCGATCTTTCCTCACGAAAGACAAGTTGTGTACATCCGAAAATAAACAAATGTCGGAATCATTAAAAAGACAAGGAGAAATGTTGCGTTTTTTGTGTCGGGCTAATTCATCCGGGGTAAAAACTTTTGTTAAAAATGCCTCCCCTCAACTTATTGAAACGCTTTGCGAGTGTTGTCACAATGTTTTAAAAGGCAATGTTCCACTGACACCCACTCAGAAGCGACGGCTACAGCGTCACAAAACTAGTCTGCGAGAACTTACGAAAAAGAAACTATCGGTGAAGAAACGGAAACAACTTTTACAGAAAGGTGGATTTATCGGTGCTCTATTAGGACCTGTTTTAAACGTTCTTAAAGGAATTTTGAATTTTTAACTATGGCCAAGAAAATGATTTTGATAGATCCCCGTATACTAGATTCTATGACTCAAAAACCCTACGTACCACCCGATACACTAAACGATAGCCTCCGAGAATTGGATGTACAAATGCAAGAAATTCTAAACAGAGAAGATTTGTCACCGCGCGACAAAGTACGACAATACCAACAAACATTACAGCTTTATACAAATAGGCTCACCGAGTACAGAAACAAACCAGTAGGATTAGTGGACACAACGACCCCACCGCCATCAATACAAACAACCGACCAACAACAACATCTAACTACCACACCACCAGAGTTGAAAACCGAAGTAGTAGGTGAAATTCCAAAATTATCCAACACCGGTAATAACGATGGCGCAAAAGAGATAGATGTATCACCGCCGGCTAAACGTACCAGAGGTAAAAGAGTAAAATCCCAACTCCGGTGAAATTTGATGGTAGTAACGAAAACAACCCCGTCAGATAGATCGCCACCTCCTACACATAGCAATAGTAAGAAATCTAAAATACCTACACCTGTAAAGTGGGACGGATGGAAAAGGATAAAACATAAAGAAAATATTACTATGATCCGAGCAGACCAGGGGCATACGGAGGAGCTGTGACCTTACAACGCAATATTTCTACCGTTGGTAAGAATGCAATCAAAGAATGGCTGTCACCAAGATACCTACACGTTACATAAACCAGTTCGGCGGCGATTTAAAAGACGACATATAACGGGTGGAATTAAATCAACAATTTCAAGCAGATCTCAGATATGCGAGCCTAACGAAAATACAATAATGATTTTTCCTATTTAGTTACATGTATCGATGTGTTTAGTAAGGTAGCATGGGCTATCCCAATAAAGAAGAAAACAGGAAAATCACTAGTGGAGGCTATGCGTCAAATATTTACCACACACAAACCGATAAATTTACAAACAGACAAGGGATCCGAATTCGTCAACAAAACCTTTTTAAAATATCTTAAAGACGAGGGTGTTCATTTCTTTACTACGGAGAATGAGGACATAAAGGCGTCCATTGTGGAGCGGTTCAATCGTACCTTAAAAGAAAAAATGTGGCGATACTTTACAAAAACAAACAGTCTCAGGTACGTGGATGTTATTAAAAGGTTAATTGAAAACTACAATCGGCCGTATACCTAGAACCCAAAACATCACAAATAGTTATAAAAACCCTTACAGTTGCTGTCTCAGCTACAGCAGCATAAGATTAAAAAAGTTTATCCTTATCCCTCCCTAAACACTGACCATTAATTTGTTTAATATCAGATTCAATAGACTTTAATGCTGTTTCACTTGAGTGGGACATTCCCAAAAGAAAGTCGGCATTACAAAATAAAAAATGAACAATAGTTCTCTCACCTAGTTCTGTTTTTAAAAATTCATGAAACTTTTTATTAAAACATTTCATTGTTGCTGCCCTATCAGACATGGTACTTGAAATTTTACATAATAAATTTCTGTATGTCTCCTCTGATCTACTATCAGTAAAGGAGTCATAATTAAATGAAAGTTTTCTAAAACAATTAATGGCAATATCTAACAATATATCAGAGTCCTCAGATGCAACAGGTGTAAAACCTAAAAAATATATCCGAGTCAACAGAAATATGATGACCAACAATCTTCTTGTGGTCTCTAGATGTCATATTTTTAAATAAATATTCCACTTTCATGCATGTCTGTTTCTTTTTTTAATGATTTATTTAAATCTACTCTTAACTTACTAACTTAAATAATGATTGGTCTTTACTCTGTACCTTCTTTAACTCTAGTGATTGTTTAAAAAGATCTTTTTTAAGGTTACTAATGAATGTTCATTCTCTGTTGGGTTGAGCCGTTAGGCTCTTAAAACCCGGTTCAATTTTTCGCAGGCGAGCCTCAGCATTCGGGCATCGCCGTAGAGGTAGTCCTCTGCAGGTGTTGCAACTTCACCAAATAAAGCCCCGTCCAACTCGGGGCAACTCTCTAGCACATGGGTCACCGTTTCCTCCGGGTAGCCACACAACCTACAGGCCAGTTCCCTTCTAGTGTCAAACTTGTATAGGTAGCTTCGTATGGGACAATGGTCAGTTCTCATTCTAGTTATGAGAGACTGACTACCACGATCAAGTTTCCACCAGGCATCGCTTTTGCTCGGTCGCGGCAGTTTCTGGTATACCTTTCTGGCCGTATTCCCATTCTTCCAGCCCTCAAGCCATTTCTCTCGGAAATGGTCTTTTAGCCACGACTTGGCCCCCAGTTGGGTCAAGGGCTTATCGGGTTGGGGCTGGGCTGCGCCTGCCCTGGCCAGTGCGTCGACCCTGTCTGATTGGGCCGTACCGCAGTGTCCAGCCGTGTACTGCAGAACCACCTTGCCGCCACGTGCCAGGATATCACCAACTGTGTCCAGAATGGCACTTACTATCTTGGCCTCCAGAGAGCTTCGACTCAAGGTTTCGAGCGAAAACCGAGAGTCGGTGAAGACCACGACAGTCGGGAAACTCTTTCTCTTAGCTAGACGACGGCGTACTTCCTTCAAACCCTTGTGTATCGCGTCCAGTTCGGCTTCGTGACTACTGTTCGTAGATCCACACGGCCCTGACAGCTCTACGCTGTCCGGTCCAGGTTGGGGGTATTGAATTAGTACACCGTATCCACTTTTGCCATCTCTTAAACGTGAGCCGTCCGTGAAGACTTTTACCACGCTGTCTCCATAGGCCTCGATTGTGCGCAGAGTCTCGTCTCGCAGAAGCTCGACGGGACTGGCCTTTGTCACCGCGGTATTTGCCAGTGTCAGACGTATATCAGGCGAGTTAAGGCTTTCATGAGGTCCTCGAGCAGGGACCAGTTGCATTCGTTCCCTGAGCTTGGGTAGGGGGACTGAGTCTTCAAGTTCGTGGACCGCGTCCATAAAGGAGGGTCTCTTCAGTCTTGTCCTCTTAACCCAACGGTCTTGCAGTTGGTAGCAGGGTTCATCATGTTCCAACCTACGGTATCGCTCCACCGTAGTCATGATTGCCTTTTCTCGCCTTATCGCCAGGGGTTCTACGTTTGACATTATTTCTACCGCAGCGGTGGGTGTGGTACGTAACGCCCCACATACGAACCGTAGAGCTTGGTTCTGTATTCGGTCCAAGCCCTCTAGAGCCGTACGGCTCGCAAAGGCCTGGACCGGGAGGCTGTAATCAATAGCACTTCTCACGCTACCAAGATAGAGAGCTCTTAGTAGTCTTGCGTCCGCTCCCCAACTCGTGCTAGCCAGTTTCTTCACCAGGGACAGTTTAGCTGTGGTTTTGGCGCATAATTCACGTACATGGTTATGCATCTGGAGTTTTTGGTCCAGCTTTATACCCAAGTACGTTGGTGTCCGGTCCCAATTTAGCCTCTTACCGCAGATCTGAAGCACCACCTCATGCTTCAGAGCATTCCGTCCATTAGTGAAAATGGAATGGACCGTTTTTTCCGTATTTACCTCTAGGCGCCATTGGCTGGCGTATTTTTCAATACGGTTCAGATCATGTTGCAGCCGGTTCTGCAGTGTTGCGACGTCCTTTCCCGAACTCCATATCACCAGATCGTC
>MUZC01000269.1:1082462-1101658 GCA_002072015.1 Radix auricularia | reverse complement strand
TTATTATATACATCAACAGTAGGTATGGTTATTTCAAACCAACCACCTGGAGCACGACGTGAAACTGTGGAAGTTCCAGGAGCAGTGTTAGTGCTCAGCAGCGTAACACATCTTTGTCTCTCCATGATGTGGCAACTAGATTTCCATTCTGCCTGACATGGATTTCTCCTTTCTTTATCTTCTTCAGTTTTGTAGTTTAAAAATCTTCTGGCCAACCTTTTCTATTAGGTCTTATCGTAGAACAACAATATGTGTCCTTAGCCAAAAGATCCTGCGCCAGCTGTATTGACCAGAAATAATTGTCGAAGCGGTGATATTTGCCTTAAAATAAATTCCACTACCATGAGGCATGTTATCTCTCACTTTGCCCGTATAAATGTTGAAATCAAGGAGGTACCACGTTGATGAATCAGCAGCATACCAAACCTTGATGCCCCAGGGGTTGGGTTTCCCTTTGATATATATTATTTGAAAGCTAACCTCTTCAATTATGTTGCCATTTCATTCTTTGAATTAGGCAATGACACTAACACCTGTTGTTTTGGCTCAAATGATCTTAATTGTCTGTGTTTATTTTTTATTTCTCAGTGTCTTGTGCTCTGTTTGATTAGTCTTTGCTTTGCTGTTTCTATATTGTATAGTATTTTATCTCTGGTTTCGGACATTAGTTGATATCTGTCCTGAATGGCATCTTGCTTGCTTATAAGTCTGTCTTTAAAGTTTTTCAAAGGGCTGGCAGGGTTTAGCCCAAACATTAATTGAAAGGGACTAAAGCCAGTGCCTTCATGTGTGCTACTGTTATAGGCAAATAGTACTAAAGGTAGGTATTCATGCCATTTATCTTCATGATCTGTTGTTTTCTTAGAATTCAATATAAATACAGAAAGCAAATACAGAACTTAGAGAAACATCATTATAAATAAATACTCAGATAGAGAAAAGGCAAAAATAGTAATTTATTTACAGAAATTAGTTTCAAGTAAAAATTTTGTTTCTTAGTCTCTTTCTCATTTCAAAAGCTGCAAATGATTGAATTGCAAACAATAACAAAGAAAATTACTGATTTTACTCGAAGTAAAGTGGTGAATGTGAATGACATATCATAATGGAAAATTAAAGTTTTGACAAAAATTCTATTGGAAAGCAATTACTCTGGCATCCACAGTAGTTAAAGTTATGACTTATAATCTAGTAATTTTAAACAATGATCTCACCTATTCAGATTGTTGTTTTCTTAGAATTCAATATAAACTTTCATAATTTAAACATTAAAATGAAGTTAAAAGTAAAAGATTATCTAGAGATGTCTTGAAAATAGAATGACGCTTGCTTAAACTCCAGGAATTTTTAGGAATTTTATTTATTTTTAACTTATGCAATCTTTATTTTAAAAACAATAGATGCAAAGTTACTTTCTATAAATCTAAAATGAGAATATTTTAATCGACCAAATTAAACACTGTAGTTATATTATATAAAGTTTCATAATGTTGAAGTCAGATTCATGATACTGATTCTTCTTGAGGTGCAGCCTTAACTTGCTTTTTAGAGTTGGACTTCATCTCTTCAATTCAATCCAATGTCAGGCAGTCATGCCCCAAACTTCGTAATCTTCTTTTGATTATTTCCTTTTTTGGTGTCAGAGTGGCTATCTTTAAAGTCACGAGACGATGTTCGATGTTCTTCTTTTTAGGACTTTTATCTCTTCCAGGTTCATGGGGGCTGGCAGCAGTGACGTACTTTTGCATACTTCTCTTGCGTCTGTGTCGGTTGAAACATTCACTGCAGCACTTGTGGGTGGGCTTTAATCTCCAGAATTGAACGAGCAAGTAATCGCTACCGTTTGTTCTGCATGTTTTCTCTTAGCTTCATTAGCTGCAGTGTCAGAATTCTGGGGTGACATGCTCATGCTGGTTCTTTCTTCCTTAAATGAAGCAAGCTCAAATTTTCTTTTCAATGTTTTTTTTTTTTTTTTGAAATTCTGGCCATTGAAAAATCAAAAAATTTGAATGGGTTAGCAATTTTAAATCGTCTGCAGACGGTTCATCTGTCATGTCACTCTAACATTTTCTAAACATATCTGATATGGAGCTCGGTGATGTTAGAAAGGTCAGGTCCAAATCACTTTCTTTTTAATGTTAATACTTATAGCGTTTAATTTTACTCACAAAGTTCCGTTATTAATATAACACAAGTAGGTATAATGTCGCCATTGATGCACTTAGAGACAACTTGAACATTGATTAAATTCACTAAATTTATCCTCTGAAAAGTGTTTACACTTTTTTGTAAACCACAGTAGATGTAAACACTATATATATTGTAAATTCTTCAGCATTCTGCACTGATGCTAACTTCTTGTAGTTGTATATTTAATATTTGCACGTTTTTAAATTCTGACACCAAAAATGTAACTGTCTTCTCTGACAGTTAACGTAACTGACATCAATGTAACTGTTATTCGACTGTGACTTGTCTGGTTAGGCCTCCTCCACTTATGTGTAGGGGTATACCGACAAGTAGCATCAAGAACACTGAAGACTTTTGAAATTAATTAACTTAAATCCAACACAAAAGTAGGTACACTTTATACACTGATATAATGCGTCTAGCTTTTCGCCATTCTTCTGTCCATCATTTTTCACACTCAACTCTCCAACCTCCTTCTCACTTGTCACGTGCCCTCTCTCTCAATTACTAATATGCAAATTATCACGTGACAGTATACATGTTACATTTGTAAGAGAACCTTTTAATGGAAAGTTGTGTAAAATACTAAAAAAACACGGCTATTCTGCGATTTGGAGTACCTTATTACTATGTTATTTGTACCTGACTCGCTGTCATATGTTGTAGTTAAGTTATGTTTGTTTCTAATAGGGCATCAGGTTTATATTTATTGATATATTTTAAAGACTAGAGGTTGTTCTGAAACTGCATTTTATTTTATATTTACGGATTCATTACTGAAAGCACATTTTTTTAACCAAGGGAAATTTGTATTTGAATTTAATTTTTTGATGTAAATGTATCTGTTTATTAATTTTTATTTTTGTGTCTATCCAGTACATTTTTACTGTCATTATTTTAAAATGTTAACAAATGCAATGTGATGTTAGCTATAAAAAAAGATGATTGAGCATTAAAATTAAACTAGCTGATGTTGAGGTTTTTACATTTTAATAAATTTTGTCATAATTTGAATTGTCTTGTTTTTATTTACATTTTAATAATCACTTAACTTATTTATATCTACATAATTCTGATCCCCCCACTCCCAAATGACTGAGGATATATTCCCAGGGGAGATCAATTTAAAAGTGTTTTATTTGGAAGAATTATTTGGTTCCAGTTAAGTCTGAGGAATTCCCTTATTTATCAGGAATATCACCTGGCATGTGCAGAAGATCAGGAATATCACCTGGCATGTGCAGAAGATTAGGGATATCACCTGGCATGTGCAGCAGAAACAGAACTAGAAAGCTCTTTACAATTTTTCCTTTAATTTTAATGCCCGAAATTGTTTACTGAAGATGAAGATAAAGGAAATAATTGTCATCAAAACTTTTCTTTTCTCACCAGGAGATTTCAAGATTTTGATAGGCTTAATTTTTATAATTATATTATTTTCTGAAAGTTATTGCAATTTGTAGTCTTGCCTCGAGAACTTGTGACACAGAACTGAAATAGTTTTATATACCTAGTTTCTTTCACATATGAAAAAAATAATTGAGGATACGCTATTACGAATTTAAAAAATCATGTTAAGCCTGGTCCCTTTTGGAACTCAGGACGTGTTAGCGCATTTTCGTATTATGTATCAGTACTTATGTTAGATATCAGCATTATGTAGTTATCAGTAATTGTGTTTAGATTTTAGACATATTTGTATGAATTTTCTTGTGTAATGAATATACTTGACATTTTTTTAAATTTAAAAGTCATTTCTTTACATTTTAAAAAAAATTATTTTCTCTTTAATCTAACTACAAGTCACCACAAATGATGACGTAAAACTCTCTAAACTTTTACACATATTCTAATGACGTCAAAAAAAAAACTAATTCTTTTGCACGCTTTCGTACCACTCTTTAATGCTTGAAAAATGATGTATTTGACTTCCGGCAATGGCGGCCGTTCACTGCGCCAGTGTTACCTCTCGACTCGCAAAGTTTTTTGGTAGTTTTAACGGGGTTTTTTAAACGGATCGAGTAACAGAGTGTTGATGCACAAATGGCAGGTCAGGACATAAAAAAAACATATATACATCATGGGTCTAGGACTTATGGATGCTGTGATCAAGGGTGATGACGGACGGACAAAACGGGTGCAATAGCGATTTCGACATCTCGAAAATGCGCTAAAAATGTAATTACTGAAACACAATAGTTAATTGTTGCAAAATAACAGTTACAGCATTGAGCTTTCCTGAAATTTCTATTTAATCCATTTATAAAAATTTACATGTGCAATGACGTTTTACTTATTATTTACTAACTAATAATTTACAACATATAATAATAATATGAATAATATAATTAATGACATTACGGTTCATTAAAATATATTATATTTCTAAGCATAGATTTATTCAATATACGAAATTTAAAGGGATTATTAGATTTGGTTATTTATTAATCTGAATCTAGCTGATCTTGCTTGGTAAAATTAAAAGATTTATAAGTGCAAGAAATCGGTTTTCACTTTTATATCAGAGATAGTGTGAAGAGACAAGACACTCAAAACTACATGATTCATGATAGCTTGAACGTGTCAAAAGCTTGAAATAGCTTCGATAACTAGTCTGCTACTGCTACATAGTAACATACACGCAACAAACTTTCAACCGGTACTAAATTGTTACATACACGCAACAAACATCACTCCAAACTACGTTGTAACATCGAGTAACATACATCACGCCATACTACATTGTAACATCGAGTAACATACATCACCCCATACTACATTGTAACATCGAGTAACATCCATCATCCCATACTACATTGGAACATTAACGCAACAAACCTATCACATAGTGGTTACATTGGTACCTGGTACTGGTACGTAAGAATAAGATGTAGTGGTTTGGTACCTGGTATGTAAGATGCAGTGGTTATATTTTGTACTGTGGCTCATCCTAGATGGACTGATGGGTAATGCCATTAAGTTTCTTTTGCAATTAAAGCTTCTATGCGGATTGTTTGAGCGAATATGATATTGAAATTTTATGTTTTTGCGTCTTTATTTACTTCATGTATATTCTTTCCAGCCACGAAGAAGTATGAACACAAGTTGGGTCTCTGCTGTCCATTATTTTAAGAACATCATTTATTTGAATTAATTAAGATATGTCGTATGCACATT
The DNA here is from genome assembly GCA_002072015.1 of Radix auricularia. Lineage (NCBI taxonomy): Eukaryota > Metazoa > Mollusca > Gastropoda > Lymnaeidae > Radix > Radix auricularia. Next base: position 1,096,291 of record MUZC01000269.1, on the reverse strand, counting down.
AAATTTTGCTTCATTGAAATCTTGGAAGAATTCTACAATGACAGCTTCTTTTCAATCTTTACTATATCATATATCACACAACTAAACCAAACACATATTCTAGAGACCTTAGATTTAATATATTAAGGCCTTGGCTAATACTTGGGCAACCTGCTCCATCTGCTGAGCAGTACCATACAACTTTGTCTTCACGTAGCACTCGTTTTGCCTCCCGTACCTCCCCGACTATGTCTAGCGCGGGACACGACGTCAGCAGGTGTGTGACCGTCTCAGAGGCTTGTCTGCAATGACGGAAGTTGACGGAATGTCCCTGTTGTGGTCTAACCGGTTAAAGTAAGAGTTGGTTGGGCAATGCTCGGTGCGCATTTGGGTTACTAAACTCTGGTCCTTATGGTTTAGACCCCACCACTAGTCTGATCGGCTCGGCCTGGGCATGTTAGCGAAAAACCCCTAGCCGTCGTATTATCCTCCCACTCCAGGTACCACTTTTCCCTGAAGTGGTACATTAGGCATCAGCCATGTCTTTGCCCTGAGATAGTTAACTGGGACATCCGGTTGGGGTTGGGCTGCTCCAGCCTTTTCCAGGGGTCTGCCTGTTATTACCGTCGACATTCACGTGGCTTGGGATCCACTGCACTGTTGCCTTACCTCCAAGTCTTTCGAGCTTACCCACTAAACATGTCTGTAAGGAATCCTTGCTTAATGCAATGGACACACAAAACCACGTATGAGAGGCGTAGTGTGAAGGTTTCGTCTCATCATGCTAGTTCCCAGGGCAAAGGTAAGTGTGTGGCGACATGCACTCACCGGGAAAAGGTAATATAATAATAATGAGCTCGTTATATTACCTTTTATTATATTACCTTTCACCGTTATATTACCATAATTATTTATGGCTGTAATAGCATAGACTACAACTAGACTTGTTTGATCCTATTAGGAGAAAAATATGAAACACCTGTTTTAAACACCTGGAACGATATTTGGTATCTTGTTCCTGAAGGATATTTTTCACGAAGTCTCCTAAAATTTCATTGATCTCCTTTTGAATTTGAGATGACAAGATTTTACCCTTTTCAGGTGATTTGCTCGGAGTGCTCGATCGTACTTTTCAAGCAAATTTATTCGTTCCAGAAAAATGCATTGATTTGCAACAGTATTTTCCTCTCTGTGATAAAAAAAATCATCAATTTGCCTAGATTGAAAAATGTCAAAATTCTAACAAGAACTTCTTACCATTTTGTTTTGTTTTCTTTTACAACAACGTATTGTTATTCTTTTATAAATAGTCTATTTTTAAAATCTGATTTCTGAATCCTTCCGATTGCAAACAACTTTGGTAATGTTGAGCAAATATTCATGAGTTCGCACTTTTATTTTTATGTTTGCCAAGTTTTAACTATATTAGATAAGCAATTTTGTTCATTTTTGTTTATGATAAAAAACAAAAGACTTACAAATTAAGATAATGATGCTTTGCAATTGGAAGAATAACTATTTTAAGCACTCCAACAATCCCGTAGATTACTTACATTGAAACCAAATTTTGATCATTTATATCTACCGACACATTAGTGTAATGTTCGCACACTACTTTAGCCACTGTTTTTCAGCTGAGTTGCATTTGTATCAACAGACTAGATTTAATATGGAGTTTGAAGTTTTTACATTAGAAACGTTTACGTGTTTTAATATAGTTTCTTCACTTCTAGTTTTTTTTTTTTTTTTTTTTATTTTTTTTTTAAATTTAAATTTTGGGCATTTCTTTTATTTTATTAAACTTGATGTATCAATTTGCAACGTTTTTCAATTTTAGAAGCTAATTGACTACAAGAATTTTGCCGCCCCTCCCTAAACTATGTGCTACTCAGAGAATTCGATAAGGTTTTGTTTGAAATTGATAGGAACCAGTAAAAACTGTTAACACAATATAAGTGTCGCGTTTTTATACTACTTAAGCGTCCGTTTTTGTCTGTACAGTAGCACTTTTATCAAAAGAATTAATAGCATCTAAGAAGTTTAAAGTTTTGACAGACGAAAGGTTCACATACTTTAGGATAGTTTCTTAATTTTTAAAAGTAATTTCATGTTTGGATTTTCTTTCATTGCGATGAAAAGCTCAACGTTCTTGTAACATTTTCCTTGATATACATTAATTAAGAACTAGGAATTTGCTGCCCCTAGCCAAGTGTCGCCTGGGGCATTTGCCCCCTTGCCCCCTCGCTACATCACTGTGGGGGGGACCTCCCCTCCCCCGTTACAGCGGGCAATAGGAATATTTATCCATGCGTTAACCTCTATTAAAATTAAAAACGAAATTATCATTTATGTTTTCTTTTAGCCTTTTACTAACTAAAAAATGGAACAGTCCAATTAATGATCATGTCATTAACTGGTATTTATCATATATTTTAAAGAAACTTAATATGATCGTTTTTAAGTTTGTGATAATAACGATTATATTATACAAATATTACCTCTGAATCCTAAATAAAAATATATTGTTTATAATAGAAATTCCAAATTTCTAGATCAGTGATATTAATGTGCAGCAGACAACAAAGAAATAATAACACTTTCGTTAAGGCTACACATAAAACAAGGCTCAGCAACAATAAACTAGCACTCCTAATTAGCATGAAGAATTGTGAACAACACATTGAAAAGATACGCATTTCATACTATTTTAAAATAAAACTAATTCAAATGCTTCACAAAATTTTTGAAAATTATTTTTAAAACTATAAATTTTACTAAAAAATAAAAAAAATAAATTAGAAATGAAATTATATAAAATGTGACGTCACATTTTCTTACACCACCTCCCGCCCCTTGGAGCGAGAGGTACTTTATGGTACATATGTGCTGGAATAGGAAGAGAGAAAAAGCAAACATGTATCAGTAGTCAGTAGCAGATACTACTTTCTGCTTTCATCAGTAAAGTCGTCACGTCAAATGGGTCAGATATACACAAGAGAAATTGTATATAAAGTATGCCACCTGTAGCCTACACATAATCATGCAGTATATAAAGTATGCCACTGTGGCCTACACATAATCATGCAGTATATCAAGTATGCCACCTGTAGCCTAGACATACTCTGCAGTATATCAGTAATGCCCTTTGTTGGTCTGAAGCTGCTAATATGGTGTCAATGTGTACACATAATCATGGAGTATATAAAGTATGCCACCTGTACACATAGTGTGACATAGTCATGCAGTACATCAATAATGCCCTTTGTTGGACTGAAGCTGCTATGAAGTTTTTAAAAGAAAATAAGAAATTCTATGAGTCAAGACCACGCTCGCGATGAACTATTCCTTTTATAGTTTTAAAAAAAAATTAAAATATGGTTTTATTTGAATTTAAGGATTTTAACTTTTTAATTGTTTGCACACTAATTGTATGTTGAAGAATACAGCTGAACCTGAAACATATGAATAGAAACCACGCTACTTATTTTTGTGGTGAACATTGAACGTTATGATTATAATTCTGCTGAGAAGCCTCGGTTTGATCTTGCACGTTTCTTTAAATCTGGTTGGTTGCTAGGGGGCCGTCCATAAAGTACGTCACGCCCCAAGGTAGTCTTGTAGTAACTAAACAATGTATGAATTTTGGGGATTTTTAAATTTTTTTTTCATATTACAATTTTTCTCAATAAATCAGAGGAAACAAAGATATTAGTATCAATATTTTTAATTTATTATTTATTATCGTTGGTAAAATTTAAAAATTTGCGTTTCCCAGATGTTTGAATAGTAAGTATATTGAAGTTGAAGTATATTGCAATATGGCTTTGTCATTGTCCCAAGATTTCACTTTTAATTGGTATTCTCAAAGAAGATTAATTTTTTTAAATGTATACCAACGAATACCAAGAAAAAATGTATATAGAATATATATAATATAATTTATTATTTTGATTCTTGTTTTTTAAAAATGTAAATGTATTAATGTATGGCAAATTTGAATTTTGTATGCATTCACTAATGCATATATCATAGGTATAGGCTAAATATCTTTAACTTAAACTTTTCATAACTTTTTTCTCCCATGTGCGTTTCAAATTGCAGACTATTAGTATAGATGTATTATAGTTACATGCTCTGAAACTATCATAATCATGGCTAATGAATTTATGAATATGGATAATAATACTCTTTTTATGTTGTTAAAATGTGATTTTAATAATTTCATCTCCTAAAATATTATTTCTAAAATTAAAAAAAAAATGTTGTCTAATTTTGTGAAAGACATTAGTCAGGTGTGAAATAGTTTAAACTTATTTCTCTAATTTTTAAAAATATTTTTTCTACCTGTGGTGATAAGATTTTATTATTGCATTCAAGAATGGTACATTCCATTTTTTAAATCCTGAACTTACGTCAGAATGTGTCAGAAATTAATAGATGAATAAAATAACACTGCCAAAAACCTGTAACTCAAATGCATGAAGGCAGAAATTATTTTTTTTGTAGGTATATTCTTTATTAAACTCCAATTTTCTCAATAAATAACTTGTAAAAAATGTAATAAATTAAAAAACAAACAAATGACATAAAATTGTTCATGAATTACTCAACTCTATAATTATGTGAAAATAAAGATGAATACAAAAATTGTAATGCAAGTGATATCACAAATTGTATGTTAAGTCTATGAACATTTTCAAGAAATTACTAGTACAAATATAAAAAAACTTATAAAATTGTTCAAATATATTAGTTATTAGCTCTGTAAGTCCGGCTCTGATCCTATATCAGTTTTTAATTTAGATCAAGTTTATCCTTTGTATTTTGCAATAAAAATGACAGATTATCATAACACATCTTTTCCAGAGTGATTTGTAGAAGTGATACATTTTTATTTGGTTAAAAGTTTAAGGATTTTTATTTAGTTCCATGGTCCAGGAGGGACTTATGACCAGGCTACCTGTGAATTCAAGTAAAACTATGTAAACTTTTTACTATAAAATAATATTAAATTTAGCTGCTAATAAATATGAATGATTTTAAGAAGTTCACTGACAGGACTGAACAAAATTCCTCTAACTTGATAGATGGTGATTAAAATATAAAATATGAGGAGGTCTCGTTGTTAGGTTTAGGCAAATAATTGGCTAAAATTGAAACAAAAGTAAACACATGTTTGAAGTGCTGGCAGGTATGTTTACTCAGCCTTGATTTAAAACAAAGAACAGTTTGACTTGTGAGAGTAAAGAGGTCCATTAAAAAAAAACACATCAGAAATTACAACTTGGTCTATTTAAGAACCTAAAACTCAAAAATATGAAATGCTGATACGTTTTCTTGGGCTAGTTTTTTAAATTAATTTCATAATATAGTATAGTGTAAAAATTGTCATAATAATTTAAACAGGATTTTAAAAAAAAACTTACTTCAATAAATACAGAAGGCAAAGTTAAGCCTCATCTTACACACCCAACCCGTCCCTTTCCTCCAGCTATTTTGTTCAAATTATAAATAAGGTCATTGACCTCAGAAATAAAGATCAGTTAAATCCTGTTGATTTTACGGGACTTATTAATTATCTTCTCTTTTTGTTTTTGTAAACCTTGAGAGATTTTAGAAGAGTTCATTACGTTGGTTCGTATGGCAAAGTTGAAAGATGTATTAAAGGAAGATTCATTTGCATAGTCTGTTAACAGAAATGCAAGGTGTGAGTCACATCAATTTGAAGTCATTTGTTGAATGTATAAAATGAATGGCTACATCTCCTCTGACAGTGATTCTGGTTGTTCATTTAATTCTTCTTCTCCCTGTGTAACCTCTTCCTGTGTCTCATCCTCCTGTGTCTCATCTCTTTGAGTCTCATCCTCTTGTGTCTCATCTCTTTGAGTCTCATCCTCCTGTGTCTCATCTTTTTGAGTCTCATCCTCCTGTGTCTCATCTCTTTGCGTATCATCTTCTGCCTGAGCGTCTGTCTCTTGGACCTCATTATTGTCGTCCAATGTGTCACCAAACATCTTCACTTCCTCAGTTTCCTCAACTTCATCCTGGGAGACTTCTATGAAAGACATGCCTTGCATATGTTCCTCTTCTACCACCCATATCTTATCTAACTCTCCACTCTCTTGGCTCAGGGTTAATGATTTTTTCTCTGCAATTTTAGCCTTGACCTCTTGCCTTGCTTTCATCCCTTTGAACCCGGCCTGAATTTTCACTACAGCCTTTTGAACTTCCGGGTCATCCAAGTTGGCGTGGCCTTGACTCCTTTGAGTAGCAGCACCATCATCTCCAGCATCTACCTCGTCACTGCTGGCATGTTTCTCTACAGATCTCTTTGATTTCAGCTCTTTCCTAGTCTTGTAACCCTTGTAACTCGCCTGAATCCTGGTAGCTGCCTGGTCAGGGTCGGGTCTGACCTTCTCGTGTCCTTGATCTGTGTCCCTTTCACTTGGTCCGTCTTCTTCAAGTTCGTCATCTCTGTACTCTGGCTGCTCTGAACTGGCTCCTGAATGTTTTAAACTTTTCCTTGTTTTGTAGCCTCTGAATCCTGCTTGAATTTTGACAGCCGCATGGTCAGCTCTGCTGTCTACATCATCAATTCCCTCAGCTTCTGGAATCTCCACGTTGTCTGTTTCTGCTACCTCAGTTGTCTCCCTGCTCTCACCAACTTCTTCGGATTCATCCTGTATGTCTGATTGCTCTTCCTTTTGCTGTGCAAAATAAAAAAATAAAAATGTTCATTAAAATTTCTTGAAGAAAATCTACTTTAAAATAAAAAACCCATTTATTTTTTCCCCCATCTGTCCAGATAGATTTCCTAATTTCCAATTTTTCCTAAGATTTTCCTCTTTTTGTGACAAGAGATGAAAGTTATATTTTACTTAATGATTAATTTGTTAAAAACTTCTTTGAATGTAATTTCACAACTTGTAATTAAAATGACTTCACAATGGGAATTCACTGCACTTGAAAAAAGCGTCATTTACCTAAAACACCCATTCCCATCAGCCACTAATTATATTTTTAAGTTATGACTAGGGCTGTCAATATTGTTAAAAAAGCTGCCAAAATTTGAACGGGTACCCAGGTTCCCATTCAAAATGCCTCAAGCCCGCTATTACCCATTGCTATCATTAACGTTTTACTGCTTTGTTTATTGTGGAAATGCAAATTTTGATGTAATGACTCAACGATTGGAAAATGATGATATTGAAATACAACTGTAGTACAGTGGTGTAAAAACAATGAGCAGAGGGGTACTAAAGTGATTCTTTTTTTGAGGGAATGCTAATTGTATGATGACATGGCGGGTTATTTCTAGTTCAAAGCTGTAGCTTACAACTGTTTTAATTAACTAAAATTTACAGGACTTGCCCCTAATTAGTGAAGTCATCCCCCAGCATTTATTTTTGTGAAAGATTGTTCAATGATTGAAATAAAACATTATTTTTTAAAAAACACTAAAACCAACCCAACAATGACAACAGAATATAGCAGGTGTTTATTTCTTTTCAACTATGTTGGGGATAGGATTGGAGACATGTTAGTGGGGCAGGGGTTAGATAAAAGAAATTGGTGCGTCTCAATTGGTAACAAAGATTAGGGTATTGCAAAGCCAAGATCATTTCTAGCCATTCTTATTTATCGCTCTTGTATCCTATTTTGTGTCATACTGAGTGGACAGACCTGCCCCCACGATTTATTTTTCTTATTAGAGTAAAAATCATTGAAATATTTTATTTAAAGCATGGTGGGGGATAGGAGTGGAGACACGTGTGAGTTTGGGGGGGGGGGGGGGATTCTATAAACATTGGCTCGTCCAATCGGTAACAAAGTCAAAGCCAATATTCCTGGCCTTAATATTCCTGGCCTCAATATTCCTGGCCTCAATATTCCTGGCCTTTCCTAGTTAGGAATAGTTTTCGGCGTTGTGTTCTATTTTCCTTACTGGAACAATTCAAAGAACTAAAACCTTATTGTTTAAAATGATATTTTGTTTCATATTTCTGGGAAAAGTGTATTAAAATACTTTGTAGTTTGTCGGGACTCTGTTTTATTTCCGTTTAACACTTATTTCACAGTATATATTTGAAACCAAAAATTTTAATTTGATAAATTATTCGCGAGCCAAAATTTGAGGACAGAAGTTCCATAGTTAAAACACTGGTGGTAAAGATATTGCAGTAACATTTTCACGGGTACCCGAGTGAAATTTTACTACTCGACGTAATTGATCGGTAACGTGTACCTGGGTACCCGTTGACAGGCCTAATGATTAAAAGTCAATGTTTTATTTGTATGTATTAAAATAAAATATAATCTAAATATGTTAATTAAGACACAGTTTGTTTTTTTAAAGGCCGGTCAGATGTTTTTAAAAAACGGACCAGTTCAATAGGATACCTAAAATTTAAATTTTAAATGTTTATGTTAACGTTATTGTTTCCCCGAAAGGAGCGGATTTTATATGCCCACAATGATTTATCATTACCCCCAAGAGTTCCCCTTTTACTCCAAATGAAATAATTTATCACTGTTCAACGACCCATCTTTTAAACCACCCGATAGCGGTAGCAATATATTTTTCAATAGTTTATAATATTATATTTACAACATTTGAGTGATATATGTGAAATCGTGGAAAAAAAATTGAAAAAAAGCAATACCAAGAAGAAAAAAAAATCTTGTGAGCTTCGGAGTAAAAAATTTATGAATAAATTGGACACTTTTATTAATATTAGAGTATTTTTCAGTCTTGAACTAGCAGGAATTACTGCATTTTGCGACGCACAAGATGACACCCTACTTTCCTGTACAAATGTGGGGTTCATACAGTACTCAACATATTCCTCTTACAGCAAATACCTAATAATTTTTAGAAAACATGAGATTTAATGTCAATGTGGTAATTTTAGATTAAATGCCTTCCTTTGATGTGCATATACTTAGCAGGAAAACTGTCACTATAAGATCAAAAGTCACACTCGCGAGCTTGAAGGTTAATAAAAATCAAAGGGTCTTTGGCATTACCGCAGCATTGTTCGTTAGCTGTTTTGCTATGTCTTGACAACTAATTAAAAAAATTTCTTTTTAATAAACTTCTCGGGTAGTTTTTTCGGCAACAGGCCTAGTTATGACTCATTTGACTGTTTGTGTGTTGTTTCACATGATTATTTTGATTTTACTCTACATGAAATTTTGTCTATAAAATTATGTCAGGCCTTTGAAAAAATATGCTTGCCTTCCTCCTAATCAAAATCCAAGCAAAAAATTATTTAAAAATTAAAACATTGTTAAGAAAGTTTTAATTGAATTAGGCAAAGACAGTGATCATCACATTATCATTTGATTTTCAGTCTTATTACTTGAAGTTAGAAAAAAATACTTGGTAAAAAATCTAATGTTAAGAAAATGTCCAAAATTGTATAAATGCACAAATTTATTAAGCTCATATACCAAGAAAATATAAAAATATTTATTTTAAAAAAGTTGTCGCTAACCATAAATTTCAAACAATATATGTAAAACCTCAATTGTATTATTTCGGGAGTATTTCTTAGGAAATTATGTCAGGGAAATAAAAAAAATTTTTTTTGAACCTGCATGAAATGCAATGCATTTCTGTTTCTGTTTTATGGATTTGGTACTGATTTGTGTTTTCCATATAATTGCTGATGGGTGCAAAAATTTCAATCATGTATTTAATATCAATTTTCCACTTTTAAAAGCCCAGGGCCTAGAGTTACAGAAATCTCCGTTAAAATTGATTCATATATTGCAAAAAATTTTGGCAAAATGTTTTTCTTAAAAATATTTTGATTTTAATAAACAAAATAAATCTGAACTCCCTTATTTTTTAAGATCTCAGAATTTAAAATTTATTTAAGCATCCAATTAGAAGTAATTTTTAAATGTAATTTTTCAAAATATTTAGATGATGACATATTTTTTATAAAATTTGTATTGACCAAGAACACTAAACTATACTTCCTCTCATGAAATTTAAAAGTGTTAAAAAGTATCAACAAAAGAATTATGTTACTGATAGATCTTGCAAATTAAGTTTTTCTTAGCCCTTAACTTGAAGCAAAAAGAAGTATATATTTGGTAATAGTGATAATATAAAGTATTAACAAAATGCATGAGGAAAATTCTCCAGATCTTGTATTTAGAAGACAAGACAAATGAATATGTCTTGGACAGAATAAAATCAAGAAACCATTATAACAACAATTAAGAGACGTAAGATGGCATGGTTGGGTCATGTACTGCAACATTCTGACAAAAATTGTCCTTCAGGCACCTGGCTGGCAAAGAGGTCGACAGCGGAAAAGCTGGCTGGACAACATAGAGGAATGGGCAGGGATGAAATTGCATGAATTATTCACCACTGCTCAAAATAGGAAAATGTGGATATTGTTATCTGTCCATGCGCTCCCCCCCCATACAACCGCAATGGTCTGATGATGATGTTATATTTTGTAATAATTTTGTAGTGCCAAAGTCAAAAGTTTCTCATCTAATGTGATTCCTTAAAATCTAGGTTGAACTGTTTCACCAACCTCAAAATTAATTGTGTTACACAATTCACAGCTCTGTTTCCCTAACAAGTGTAAGGAACTCAAGACCCCCCCCCCCCCAAAAAAAAATAAAAAAAATTCGCCCTGGGAACTCAAGATTACCCTGCTATTACAGAGATATGAACCCATGACTCTTTGTATGCCACAAGTTGGTTTACTTGTTACAACCAACAGAGATATGAACCCATCACTCTTTGCATGCCACAAGTTGGTGTTTACTTGTTACAACCACCATTGTTAGGTACTGATATTTTGAAATTATTTCTTTCATATAGACTTTCTTGTTTTCCTCATTTACATTCTTACCTCAAATTAAATTAATATGAACTTTTTTGATTCAAGATACAAAAAAGAATTTTTGCTCTGAGTATGGAAAATATAAAAGTTTATAATGTAAAAGTTTCAAACTTTTATGTAAACACTAATTTCCTGAATATAAAGTTTCTGTTGGCCATTGAGAAATTCTACCTTTCTAAGTTCTTTCCTTGCTTTCAAGCCTTTGAACCCTGCTTGGATTTTCACAGCTGCTTTTTCCACATCAGGGTCACCCAGGTCAGGCATATCATCCTGTGATTCTGTCACATCATGACCTTCATCTTGTGATTCTGTCACTTCATGACCTTCATCTTGTGATTCTGTCACGTTGTGCCCTTCATGTGCTGATTCTATGTGTTTTTGTTGGTCTCTCAATTCCTGAGCAAAGAAAAAAATATTTCTGGTAAACTTTTGTTATAAGACCTCTTTTTTTCCCGCTCACTATGTCATTCTATAGTTATAAAAAATAATTATTATGCAATATATAGTTATGATAGTCTTGCGATAAATAGAAATAATTTAAAGTAAATAAAAAATATAAGAAATTTACTTTTTTAGGTATTTAATAAATTATGAATATTTTCAACTCTATAATTATTCTCATTATAATAATTACTTAAAAAACATCAATAACTTATAGCCATATTTATGAACACCACACTTTAAAGCAGACAGTAAGAGAAATCTTTAGCCATGTAATTTTGATAGATTAGGCGGAATTAATAAATAAAAGCATCATTTAAAGAAAATAATATGAGATTAACTTAAAACAATGACTATCTTTGTCATATTAGTATTAGTATTGTCATTATTCAAGGAAGTTAGTAACAAGCTGATACAAGAATGACCTCACTGATTTACATGTCATTTAATTTCCCAATTAATGCAAAAAGAAAGAAAATGTATTTTTATGAAAATATAATCCTTTTAAAAAGAGGAGTCAACATATATTAAAATCTCTTTGCTTGACACTGATACAGTTTTAAAGAAAGACATGTCAATATCTGGAAAACATGAGAAAGAAAAACTGACATTTAAAAATTAAAATATAACCAATACAACTAATCAATTTATAAAAAAATAAATAAATAATGAGCTGTAAAATTAAAGGTCTTTGGGGCTTTTAAAATTAAAACATATGAACAGATAAAACTAGTATTAAAATTTAATAATAATACAGAGGGTGGAAGAAGCATAAATCACTTTGAATGATTAAGAAATGTTAAAAAAAATTGTTTTCCATTTTGTTGTAATTAAATGTTTTCCCCTGAAAATAAAAAGGAAATTAAAAATGAAACCAGCACAAAGTCAAGTCCACAATATTGAACTAACAACTTGGGGGGCAAACACATAGAAACACCTTCTTTCTTTGAACTTCTTTTCTGGACTTTAATCCCCTGAAGCCAGCTTGGATTCTCAGGGCTGCTTGTGAGTATTCTGGCTCCATAACATCAATAGTTCCCACAAACTCATTTGTCTCCAAGCCACTATTGTTATAGTTTTCATTGTCACCGCTTGTTTCCCTTGAATTGTTGTTTTGGTTTTCATTGCCCTTGTCTGGTATGATTTTCTCAAGGCTCTTGTCTCTCTTGAAATGTTAATTGTCATGTAGAGTGTAGAGGAAGAATTTAATACATAAGAATAGCACTTTTTGCTATAAAAAGAGAGATATAGGTTTACAAAAAGTCGAGCAGAAGCATTATATTAAGGAGGTAATGTTCATAAATTAAGTGAATAAATTACACAAATTATTTCACTTTCAATTCAGTTTTTTAAATGAGAGCATAAATTTCAGATTATTTCTATCATTATAAATGTAAGAATAAAATATAATTTTTACTAAATTATGTGCATTAATTAATATGACATTTAAAGCATTTCTTAAGGAAATAAAGACATTATCCATTCTTATATCTGATAATAAAATAGAAAGTCGGATTTCAGAATATAATATGTTAATAAAATGTTAATAATATTTTCAAAATCCAGCAAACAGCAAAAAACTTCATAAATCTGAAACATTAGCATCAATATTCATTGCAATAGAACAATTCACAAAAAGACATAATAATAATTGCAAAAGTAGGACAAATCAAATGAATTTAACGTTGAATGATGCAAATGCAACAAATACAACAATAAGTCTGGCTGAACGAACTAAAAAAAAGGGCCCCTGAAAAAACTGCCCCAAAGTTCAACCGACCTTGAACTTTTGTCTGGCCACATAGCCTCTCACAGCAGCCTCAATAATAATAGCTGCTTTTTCCTCTACGGAGCCTTGTCTCTCATTAGCAACTTGTTTTAAATTGTCTAATTTTTCCTAGTTACAAGTTACAAGAATCAATGAACTCACATGGTTAATATCTACCCAACACTGTGGCATAGGGACGAGATAAGTTACACCCTTGTACCTCTAACTACCTTGGTATGCCTCTAACCACCTTGGTATGCCGGCCTCTAACTACCTCAGTATGCCGTCCTCTAACTACCTTTGTATGCCTGCCTCTAACTACCTCGGTATGCCTGCCTCTAACTACCTCAGTATGCCGGCCTCTAACTACCTCAGTATGCCTGCCTCTAACTACCTTTGTATGCCGGCCTCTAACTACCTCGGTATGCCTGTCTCTAACTACCTCTGTATGCCTCTAACTACCTTGGTATGCCTGCTTCTAACTACCTCGGTATGCCTCTAACTACCTCGGTATGCCTGCCTCTAACTACCTTGGTATGCCTGTCTCTAACTACCTTTGTATGCCTGCCTCTAACTACCTTGGTATGCCTCTAACTACCTTGGTATGCCTGCCTCTAACTACCTTGGTATGCCTCTAACTACCTTTGTATGCCTGCCTCTAACTACCTTTGTATGCCTGCTTCTAACTACCTTGGTATGCCTCTAACTACCTTGGTATGCCTGCCTCTAACTACCTTGGTATGCCTGCCTCTAACTACCCTACCTTT
>MUZC01000269.1:1062530-1082319 GCA_002072015.1 Radix auricularia | reverse complement strand
ATTTTTAGCGCATTTTCGAGATGTCGAAATCGCTATTGCCCCCGTTTTGTCCGTCTGTCTGTCATCACCATGATCACAGGATCCATAAGTCCTAGACCCATGATGTATATATGTTTTTTGTATGTCCTGACCTGCCATTGGTGCATCAACACTCAGTTACTCGATCCGTTAAAAAACCCCGTTAAAACTACCAAAAAACTTTGCGAATCGAGAGTTAACACTGGCACAAGGAACGGGCGCCATTGCCGGAAGTCGAATACATAGTTTTTCAAGCATTCAAGAGTGGTGTGAAATCGTGCAAAAGAATTAATTAGTGTTTTTTTTAGTTGACGTCATTAAAATATGTGTAAAAGTTTAGAGAGTTTTACGTCATCATTTGTGGTGACTTGTAGTTGGATTAAAGAGAAAATAAACATTTTTAAAATGTAAAGAAATGACTTTTAAATTTAAAAAATGTCAGGTATAGTCATTACACAAGAAAAATCATAAAAATATGTCTAAAATCTAAACACAATTACTGATAACTACATAATGCTGATATCTAACATAAGTACTGATACATAATACGAAAATGCGCTAACACGTCCTGAGTTCCAGAAGGGACCAGGCTTAACATGATTTTTTGGAACTAACTTAAGTTTGTCATTTTCATTATATTTTCAAAAATGAGTTGAAGTTTTAGTTTATAGTTCAAGATTCCTAGAGCTTCATCAAGAATATACGTTTTCTAGGCCTGATATACAATACATCTTGTAACATTGGACAATAAATGAATTCATTGACCTTCACTGTGCACTTGATGATATTTTAATTAATATCAATTGTATTGAAATTTAAAATTTGAGCTTTTTATTTCTGGACTTAAACTGAACTAATATTTTTTCTTAGCTGTTTATGCTGAGTTTTTTTAAAAATGTTAAGTTTTTGATATATATTAAAAAAAAGCATCAATAATTATACATATATATTAGGTCTGGCTTTATTGTTAACCAACAATTAATTATTAAAATAATATGGCACTTAAATGCACAATACAGAGCGTAGGAATTACAATATCAATATTGGGATACAAAATATAAGATTACATTCATTTTCAAAATTTCATTTTTGTATGTGCAAAATCAAAATACAAATTTGATGTTTTCTTTTGCATTTATTTTTGTACAAGTTTCCATAACACCAGTATATTAAAGACAAATTCAGGACAAACCTTAGTATCTTTCCGAACTAAGTGACCTCGGAAGCTAGCTTGAATCTTTGTTGCAGCCTTGTCCTCTAATGCCTTCTTGGCGTTTTGAAATGGCGTCTTTGGTGTATAGGGGGACGATTGGTAAAGTGTCAGTTTAAATGGACTCAAATACCCCAAAACCGTGGATTACAACACACAACCGTAGATTACATCCCACAACCATGGATTAAAGCCCACAACCGTGGATTACACCCCACAACTGTGGATTACACCCCACATCTGTGGATTACACACCCATGCTCCTGACATCAGTGCATTTTCATGGCTTCCCAAAGTTTCAACAGGCAAACAGCCAGAAATGGTTGAATAAAAATGTGCTGATTTATTTTAATTTTTCATGTTCTTCTGTTTGTGAGGTGACAATTAGGTCTTCTGGGTTTTTTTTTTTTTGACCTGTGAGGCTTTGGTGTTTGGAAAAGGAGGCAAGGAATCCCTCCGACATGGCTAGAAATACCCCTGACATTGGCTAGAAATACCTCTGAGGTAAATAATTAAGGCTTGTTGGTTGACCAATAAAAGGTAATGGACAATGTTAAATACATTTTTAAAAAATCAACACGGCAATGTAAGAAAAAGTATAAGCTGTAGGTCATCTTTGTTTACATTAAGTAGAAAAAAATTACAGTCTTTACAATAAGGGAAATAGCACAAGCAATTCTATTCAACTATACTAGTATTTAACAATCATTAGCCAATACTCTATGATGAATGGCAGGATGTTCTTATTGAGTTTTTGCCTGTTGAATATTTAAGCTATAATATTAGCAGGCTGACTATATAGATTTGATCTAAACAAATATTAAGTTAAAAACACAGAGTAACAGAACCCAACAGAACAAACCTTTTTCATTTGTTTTCGAGTTTGATAACCTCGGAAGCGTGCTTGGATCTTTGTAGCCGCCTCATCACTTTCTCTATCATGCACGCGAACATGTCTCTGGGGCATGTCAGGGGGCTGTTGTACAATAGGTTAACACAGAAAACAGTGATGGGCATGCACACAGTCAGTACACAAGCTATTATGTAACAGGCTGCCTAGTAATATACACATACACAATACACAAGCAGTTATTTTTTTGTTATATAGGTTATACATAGTGAGTGATGTGACTAGGGTGAGACCAGAGAAGAGGCGACCTTAGCTTTAGGTGTCTTTTGTTGAGATTTGAGTGTCAAGTGCGCCTTGGGTGAATGTAATATGTGCGGCCTTGGGTGAGTGTTGTATGTGCGCCTTGGGTGAGCGTTGTATGTGTGGCCTTGGGTGAGTGTTGTATGTGCGGCCTTGGGTGAGTGTTGTATGAGTGGCCTTGGGTGAGCGTTGTATGTGCGGTCTTGGGTGAGCATTGTATGTGCGGTCTTGGGTGAGTGTAATATGTGTGGCCTTGGGTGAGTGTTGTATGTTCAGTCTTGGGTGATTGTTGTATGTGTGGCCTTGGGTGAGTGTAATATGTGCGGCCTTAAGTGAGTGTTATGTGTAGGGCCCTTGGCGAGTGTCGTTGGTGTGGCCTTTGGTGATTGTCACAGGTAGGGCCAAATTTAGGCTTTTTATAGTGAATTTTCTTCAGGTTTCCCTAAGCCTACAGAGCATTGGTTGATTAATTGTTTGCTATCAACTGAGGCCGCATCTATTCAGAGCTACTTTTTTGTAACTTGATTAAATTTTTGCTTGATGTTAAGATATACAATTATTTTATTTTAAAAAAGGGTAATCTAATGTAAAACAAAACAAAAATTTGTTAATTTATTATTTCTAATTTGGATTGCATCACCCTAGAAACATGTCAGTGAAAGCTTGGCTTTAGTCTTAGGTCAATCGTTATAACCAAACAGTGGGATAGCAGAGTGACAAACACAATAAACATTTGTTTCTCCAGGTTTATATCAAACATAGCGGGAATGAATTGCTTCCTTTGTAACATTAATTTATGTCCTTTGTTAAAATGTTTAAATTCTTGTTTTGAAAATGTTAATTTTAATTTAAAAAAAACAAAATTAAAAAATTAAATTAACCATGAAATCATGTAACGTCAACTTATTTTCACTCATTGAATTATTACAGTTATTATTATATATTTGTAAGTTATAAAATGAAATTATTAATGATTTATATTATATTTATATTATATAAAAAAAAATTAATCCCCTAAAATCCCCATTAACTATAATTGATTTTTAAGTGACTTGAAAGGGATTTTTTGAGATTCAAATTACATGGAGGAGACATGAGTTAAATTATAATGTGACTAAATACAGATTTAACACATAAAAATCTGTGACATAACTTTTGTTGCCACTTAAATATTCATAGATTGAAAAAAAAGTAAAAAAGGAATGCATTATTATTATTCACTCTACTATTTTTACCCTAAAATATGACTGGTTAATATAAGCATGCAAATTTTAACTCCTGTGATTATATGCACACCAGGTGTTGATTAAGTTAGTCTAAATCTGACCTATAAGTTATTACATAACAAAGTTATCTTCACACTTTTGAAAAAGAATTAATCCAAGCAAAGAAAGTCAAGCACTGAAGACCTTCTAATACTGACCCATTCTGGTTCCGGCAAGACGATGGGCGTGGTCTTTCTGGCTTTGAAACCTTTGAACCCTGACTGTATGAACATGGCTGCCTTCTCTACTTCCGGGTCGGCTAGGTCAATGTTGACAATCTCCAGCTTCTCAGCGGGCCTGAAATATGAAGTGCTTAGTTTTATTCCAACAATACATAGTATGTGGCTGTTTGCCTATATGTTGACAGGTGTATTCTAGTTATGAATTAAATGTTCTGGTTCAGTGACATCCAAATAGAGAAAATAATAAACATAATTTATTTAATTAATGCATTTAATGATCACCTATCTCTGGTTCTTGACTATGCTATTCCCAGGTACAAACTATTATGTGTTCTCTTGGATTGATGGAACAGGATTATTACAGTACAGAGATAATAAGCATTGACGTTAGAATTGTAAGTACAATTAGTTTATCTAGTATTGTAATGCTTGATTAATTTTGTTTGCAGAATACTTATTGTAGAGACCATTAAAATTTATTCTGGTGGCAAAAATTGTAGTTTCTTTATTAACTTTCTGATAACTTAATTCCCTATAAAAATATAACTAGGTCCAGACTAATTAGAACGTAATAAGTACATTATGCTTCATCTTTTGTTATTTCACTAGAAACATATAATTAACGTATAGTTAAATGGTCCTAGTTGCAATAGGTTTAATCATATATTTATAAAGAGAAGACAATATGAGATGCATCAGATTAAAAATGAATCTTAAGATGTGCAAGGAAACAAGGCTTCTGAAATAAGTGAAAGGAAAAAATTAAAACAACAAATGGAAACAAACTTTAAAAATTTCAAGTGGCATGCAACAGACAACAAAACTCTTTCAATATCTCTGTAATTGATTGTCTCAAAAGCAAATGGCAAAGTTGTTTTCTGACTTAGATTTTCATTTAGATTATGTCCCATTGTGTTATACCTTAAAATTTAAAACAGCCATTATCTTTTGTTGACTAATTTAAAACAAAAACAAGAAAAAGACCAGTGGTTTTAAAACTGAGAGAACATAAAACAACACAACTTTAACTAAACACAAGAACCACAACTGCTTCCAAAGGGAAGTAGCCAGTACAACATATAATGGCCACCAGAGTATGCTTGTATAAAATATGTGGATACATAATATCCATCTAAATATTTTTCATTTAAATGTATTTCTGATAAATTAATTAGATGCATTTAAATACTTTCTGGAGACAGAAGGTAGTCTATAGATAAATTGACTTTTAACTGAATTTAAGAAAGTTTGTCCAGACAATGTTTTTCTTTATTTAAGGTTAACTGGCGACCATTATTATTATTAAATGATATCGTTTTTTTTTAAAGCCATAAAGATGAAAACAAGATTTTTAAAATTTGAACCTGAGAAATGAAGTAAACATCAAATGATGAAAATGAAAGGCAATTTGAGCCTGATAAAATGAACTTGTCCTGTACAATATATTTAAAGAGCGTTTATTATTAGAGCAATTCTAATTTTTATGTTCATCTTGTTGAAATAGATGACATTTCTATTTAAAACATAAACCCAAGTGCACATATTTTGGATGGCCCTAAAAATACAGCATACGTATCATACACATATGTCTATCTTCGGCCCGATAATTTTAAATAAAAAAGGGAAAGTGTGATTGCCGTTGATCAAATTTTTGAGCTCAATTTTAAAGGAGGTCTAACTGCTAACTGATAGTTTATAGCAACAAGATACAAGGAATCACTTGGAGTCGACAACTATTTTAACTGTAGACAACAACTCATACTATTTAACCCCTTCATTTTAACTGTAAATGCTTTTGATAACTTGCTTTTTAAAAAAACAAACACTGTATTCATTAGCCCCCAAATCGTTCAGCACAGACACTATGTAAACTTAATTATTTCCTCATTAGTTCCAGCATCCATAAACAGTTATTGCTATGATACAATTGAAGGATAGTGCACTAATTGGTGCACTGTGAAAATAACAATTTATGAGTGGAGTCAATTTTGACTTTCTGCATTTAACGCCGAATAACATAAGTTGATTATGACTAGTTTTAACTACCAAGTGTAGTATCTTTTAGTTGGGAGCAAACTAGACTACTGATATGAAGCTTTTCTCTTATAAGTGTTAAAATGTTAAAAAAAATTTTTAAAAATTACTATTGCTAAATGAAAGTTTTATTGTTATAGACAGAAGTCTTATTATAAGAAAATAACATTAATTATTGCCATTACTAGAAGTCTTACTATAAGAAAATAGCATTAATTATTGCCATAACTAACACGGTTTTTATTTATTATTAATATTATTTTAGGTATGGAATATTGTTCCAGCTTCACCCCAATGTCCAATAAGTTATACTGATGAAAGATTTACTTCAAGCTGTTGAACAAATCAAGCAACTGACTGCTTGTTTTCAAGGACTTAAGTTCTTAGCACCCGCCCCCAGCCCACATATCAAGGAGTTGTGTCTCTATATTAGTCCTAGTCCTGTTACTCTTGTAACATTGGTTACAGACCAAACGGTTACCAATGGAAATAATTACATTTCAAACTAGCATCATTCTGACTCTAATGACATCTAGGATATAGACTCGCGTCGGGTTTCACCAACAATCGTATTAAACTAAAGAAAAACATTAAGTCCATGCACAAATCTAGGCTCACAATATTGAAAGCAAGGAGAAAGGTTATGTCCATGCCAATCTATGAGCCCACAATATTTATATCAAGGATTAACCCCCCCAAAAATTTGTCTAAGTCTATGCAAGGGGCAGACAACAGCCATCCATGGAGACATGCAGAGAGAATTACTGGGATTCTTGGCTATTGCGCTCGTCAGACACCGCCTCCGATCGCCTGCTCTTCTTGCCCGACTCACTCCTGGAGGAAGTGAAGACAATGCAGAGATCAGTGATCACTATAAGTGTTCATAGAGTTTAACAGAAAAAAAAATCAACATTGATAATTGTTTGCTATTGAACCATTCGCTTATAGTACTTATACCTACACCTATATGGCCTGTGAATGTCATTGTGAAAATGAACGTGACTAAGACAGGGAATGTTGTCAAATATTTGTTCAAATTTGTTTATATACTCAGCTTCTTAGAGAAAGTTAGTTCCTCAAGGGGCTCCATAAATAAACCAAAACTACCCAATATGCAAACCTTTTGTTTCACAAACAAACAAACCACGAATCGACCCAACAGCCTCACCTTTTCCACACCAGTGTGTTTACAAAAAAAACTTGTTTATTGAAAGTATGAGTGGTATATTTCATCTTGTTTATTGAAAGTATGGGTGGTATATACTATATTTGGTCTTGTTTAATAAAAGTATGAGTGGTATATACTATATTTGGTCTTGTTTATTGAAAGTATGGGTGGTATATACTATATTTGGTCTTGTTTACTGAAAGTAGGGTGGTATATACTATATTTGGTCTTGTTTATTGAAAGTATGGGTGGTATATACTATATTTGGTCTTGTTTATTGAAAGTATGAGTGGTATATACTATATTTGGTCTTGTTTAATAAAAGTATGAGTGGTATATACTATATTTGGTCTTGTTTAATAAAAGTATGAGTGGTATATACTATATTTGGTCTTGTTTATTGAAAGTATGAGTGGTATATACTATATTTGGTCTTGTTTACTCTCAGTAGAATGTGTTATGTCCTAGTTGGGTGGAGGTGTTCAGTCCTACTCGGGTGGAGGTGTTATGTCCTACTCAGGGCGACATGTTATGCCTTTCGGGGGGGGACATGTTATGTCCTACTCAGGGGGGGGCTGTTATGTCGTACTCGGGGCGAGGTGTTAAGTCCTACTTGGGGGAGGTGTTATGTCCTACGTGGAGGAAGGTGTTCAGTCCTACTCGGGTGGAGGTGTTCAGTCCTACTCGGGTGGAGGTGTTATGTCCTACTTAGGGGGACTTGTTATGTCATATTCGAGGGGAGGTGTTATGTCATTCTCAGGACGGGTGTTAAGTCCTACTTGGGGAAAGGTGTTAAGTCCTACTCTAGGGGAAGGTGTTATGTCCTACTCGGGGGAAGGTGTTAAGTCCTACTTGAGGTATTATGTCATACTCAGGATGGGTGTTAAGTCCTACTCGGGGAAAGGTGTTAAGTCCTACTCGGGGAAAGGTGTTAAGTCCTACTCTGGGGGAAGGTGTTAAGTCCTACTCTGGGGGAAGGTGTTATGTCCTACTTGGGGGAGGTGTTATGTCTTACTCGGGGAAGGTGTTTAGTCCTAATCGGGGGAAGGTTTCAGTCCTACTTGGGGGGAGGTGTTATGTCATAATCGGGGGGAGGTGTTATGTCCTACTCGGGGGAGGTGTTCATTCCTACTCAGGGTGAGGTGTTCAGTCCTAAAGCCAATCATGTCCATTTGTTTATATATAAATGTTTTATCTATTTGTGGAGAGCCCAAAACTCTTTACAAACTTCTTTGAAACTTTTGCACGAAGAAATTACTTGCAGGTTTACTGTCATATGTCAGGTTTTCTTTTTGTTTTAGAATACGCCAGAATAGTTTAAACTAACCCTTAAATATGTTTACATTAACTCCTGTTGGAATAAACATTTAAAGATAAGTTCATACACTAATACTAATACACTATGATAATAGAAAAAGCTAAATCTTATAAAATAAAAAAAAATAAAAAATTACAAGGCTATTACTGTGGTTAATGGAAGATTGTTCAATTTTTAAAAAATGTTTTAGGAGATACAGGTGGCATTTTTTAAACCATAAACTCAGCTTATTTGAAGAAATTTCCAAACTAAAATCATGTATGTTATTTTTACAGAAAGTGCACCATATTTTTGTTATTTTCTAGCCAGACCAATGTGTGTTATTTTCTAGCCAGACCAATGTGTGTTATTTTCTGGCAAGACCAATGTGTGTTATTTTGTGACAAGACCAATGTGTGTTATTTTCTGGCAAGACCAATGTGTGTTATTTTGTGACAAGACCAATGTGTGTTATTTTCAATGTGTGTTATTTTGTGACAAGACCAATGTGTGTTATTTTGTGACAAGACCAATGTGTGTTATTTTGTGACAAGACCAATTTGTGTTATTTTCTGCCCAGACCAATTTGTGTTATTTTCTGGCAAGACTACCATCTTTGTGCTATTTTTCCTGCTATTGCACAATAGTTTCCAAATTTCTAACATTACAATGGTTACATCTGTTAAACTTGCCTCTGTTGTTATATTAGCTTAGTCCCCCCCTCCCCCTACACACACAGTTTGGGACTACTGAATAATGCAACAAACTTCCACTAACAGTGTCCAACACAACTGTCATCAAGTAGGGGAGAATTGAGTTCTGGCCCCTTTCTCTTTAACTTTAATGTGTGCTTCCTTAAACTACGGGTCAAACTAACTTTTCCACCCCAATTGGCTAATTCTAAGGGGCTAATTCACTTGACAAAGTGGAATGGTTGCTATTCAGTTGGAGCTTCCAAATGATTACCCGCTTCTTCGCTGGAAATGAAACCTTTACATTCTGTTAAGTGTAAATATTAAATATAGTCTTAATCATAATGACTAGTGCTTAAAGCCCATCTACAAAGTGTATGAAGGCATGGATTAAAGTGATTTATATTCATTGTTGGACTGTCTAAGTATCATCTGAATAAAAGAGACAAACTTACTTCATGACTGTCTAGGTATGACCTAAACAAAAAGACAAACTTACTTCATCCTCCTGACAGTCTAGGTATGACCTGAACAAAAAGACCAACTTACTTCATCCTCCTGACAGTCTAGGTATGACCTGAACAAAAAGATCAACTGACTTCATCTTCCTGACAGTCTAGGTATGACCTGAACAAAAAGACCAACTTACTTCATCCTCATGACAGTCTAGGTATGACCTGAACAAAAAGACCAACTTACTTCATCCTCCTGACAGTCTAGGTATGACCTGAACAAAAAGACCAACTTACTTCATCCTCCTGACAGTCTAGGTAAGACCTGAACAAAAAGACCAACTTACTTCATGACTCTCTAGGTATGACCTAAACAAAATGACCAACTTACTTCATCCTCCTGACAGTCTCACGGTCCAGGTATCCCCTGAAGCCGGCCTGTATCTTGGTTGCCGCCACCTCCTCTTTGATCTCATTGACCTCCTCCTTGGCGGCATGTTGTCGGTACTGGGTCTGGACGGTCACAGCTGCGACCACCTCCTTCTGCTGCTGCTCTGGTGGGAAGGGCTTTCTCTGGTGGGGGGGGNTCTGGGGGGGGGGGGGGGTAGAATACATGTAAAAACAAGCAGTGGTTTTTCGGGGTGGGGGCAGCATAAACATATACGATACATTACAGAACAGTAAACAAACTATTAAGCTTACTATGGGGGAGTAAATATGTATACATATGACATGATATGTAAGAACATTTAAAATGGCAGAACAAGGTTTTCTAATCGGTAGTATACACATATAAAGACATCGAATTATAGTTTGGAAAAAAGTTCATTTAGTAGCATAGCAGGTGTATTTTTCTAAACATCTAAATTTGTTGATTTAGTTAATTAATATTTGATGGTTGTTACTAAATACATCTTCAACTAGCGGTAGCGCGCTGGACTGCCGAGCTGAGGTAAAAGGGAGCCCCCGATGCATTGTGCTAGCCACACAATCCCTTGCTCGTTAGCGGTGGCTTAATGAAACTTGTGAACGCTCATACTTCATTTGCCCTATAGTCTGCCATGGAAGGGGGTTATAAGTTATACATCTTAATAGATGACACTAAAAATATTAAAAGGTTAGGTGATATTCTGGCCTCCTCAAAGTAAATCACATCTAAATTCTCATTAATTACTAAGTTCGACAAATATAATTAAACAACAATGACATTCCTTTTTTTTTTGGGGGGGGGGGGCGGCACAACGCTCATTGATCACAATAAACTTATATAAGGGTCTGAGAGTAACGAAAAATAAACTACCATTATTTACCATTAAGCTTGTGTTATAATAGAAATATTAAAAAATAAAACAAAGCTAATAAACAGCCAACAACAAATTTGACTGGTTACCTTAAATCCCTCGTTGTTATAATTCCTGTCTTCCAGCCTAGCGCCGTGAACTGCCGGGTCATGGCCAGTTTCTGGGAATAAACAAAACAGATTCTTGTGAAAGGATATTTATTGTTGTAGAGATAAAATAAAAAGTGAACATATTCGATTCGAACAAGTCATTGAGAAAGAATGACTTGTTAGAATGGACCAAACAATCGGGAATCACAAGAGAGTGAAATATAAATTCTTTCTTGTGGCTAAGTGTCACATAGGGTGATATAAACAAGAACCTAGACTGGAAACTTGATATCACAGTAGTAGAAGATGGCCAGACTATAGGATACGACGTTTTCATTTGTAACTGTGGGCCCAAACTGGCGATGGTACTTGGGATGGTATTAGTCATGGCACTTATGAAGGTACTTGAGATGTATGATGGGACATTGACAACAAAACCAACATGTCTTTACCACACACCCCCACTTTATTCATCCAACAACATCAACATGTCTTTACCACACACACACCCCCACTTTCATCCAACAACACCAACATATCCTTCTTACACACACACCACTACTTTCATCCAACAACACAAACATGTCTTTACGACACACACACGACCACTTTCATCCAACAACACCAGCATGTCTTTACCACACACACACGACCACTTTCATCCAACAACACTAACATATCCTTACCACACACCACCACTTTCATCCAACAACACCAATATATCCTTATGCCACAAACCACTACTTTCATCCAACAACACCAACATATCCTTACCACACACCACCACCACACCCATTACAAGATACCACCTACCTAATTAGTTTGGTAAAACCAATATCCGCCTCTAGAACGAAACGCGCGCACACACACACACACGTATACACACATACTCACACACACACACTCACACACGTATACACATACTCACACACACACACACACACACACACACACACACGTATACACACACACTCACACACACACACGTATACACACATACTCACACACATTTCCAAATTGCACGCTTCCAAGCATCACTACCAGACAACGTATAGACCCACAAGCAAATAGGACATTCCTGCTCCATGTTTGTACGGCTTAATACGATTGGGTTTACTCGCCACTGTCTCGGTGTTCTATCAAGGAATCACGTGATACAGCAGTGACGTTAACAGGTTACTATTTTTAGATGCGCGGTCTGTGATGGATAAATGCGATTGTGAGTGGTAAGGGGGTGGTCATGATATGTGTCAAGGGTGGTCAAGACGTGTGACCTGGGTGCTCAAGATGTGTGACCGGGGTGGTCAAGGTGTGTGGTAGAGGTGATCAGGGTGTGTGACCGAGCTGGTCAAGGTGTGTGACCGAGCTGGTCAAGGTGTGTGACCGAGCTGGTCAAGGTGTGTGACCGGGGTGGTCAAGGTGTGTGACCAAGCTGGTCAATGTGTGTGAGCGAGGTGGTCAAGGTGTGTGACCAGGGTGGTCAAGGTGGTGACCGGGGGTGGTCAGGTGTGTGACCGGGGTGGTCAAGGTGTGTGACTGGGGTGGTTAAGGTGTGTGACCATGGTTGGTCAAGGTGTGTGACAGAGGTGGTCAAGGTGTATGACAGAGGTGGTCAAGGTGTGTGACCAGGTTGGTCAAGGTGGTGACCGGGGTGGTCAAGGTGTGTGACTGGGGTGGTCAAGGTATGTGACCGGGGTGGTCAAGGTGTTGACCGGGATGGTCAAGGTGTTGACCGGGTTGGTCAAGGTGTGTGACCGGGGTGGTCAAGGTGTGTGATCTGGGTGGTCAAGGTGTGTGACAGAGGTGGTCATGATATGTGATAGTGGTAGGGCATGGTGGGTGACCGGGGTGTGCATGGTGTGTGACCAGAGTCTAATGAGTCGGGCAGCAATTTCAAGACTTGTTTGAAATCCAGTTAGATGATGAAACTTAATGTTGGCCTCGTGGGACAAACCAGAACGATAATTTAATCCAAATTGTAATCTGGGCTTTCATACAACTTTGCATTACAGATACATCATCGGCAGTTATAACATCGGCTGTTATAACATCGGCAGTTTATCATTCAGACTCTTAAAACATTGCGACCACTTGTCGATCTTAAGTTAGGTGGAATAATGTATTCTTTATTTCTTTATTTAAAGTTGATTTTTAACTGAACACGTTTTCTCAGCCATTCAGTAACTATTAAAAAAAACGAAATATTTGATTAAACAAAATCTAATTTAAATGAAGCATTATGAACAACAAATGACGTGTGGTTTACTGCAGCCAAATCGTAATCAATTCCTGCTGAGATGTGCTACAAGTATTTATTGACGTCGTGGTTTAGTGTGTCCGCGTTGTTAATAGTTTGATGTTATCTTGGCTTAGGCGCGTGGCATACATGGATTACCGAATAAAATATATGAGCTTAGAGTTTTACAAGAGGATAATGCTATGTTTATTGGGTCAACATTATCTATGAGTTTTTATGTGCTCGGATTTAGTTTGACAAACATAAACCCAAAGTAAATATAAATGAAAACGCCTGCATACACTAACTGACCAGTGCAGCGTTTGGCTAAAACAACATTATTTCAACTAATTTGAAAGGTCAAAATAGTTCACTTCTATTTAATGACTTTGCAAATTAGTTGTTATTTTTTTGTCTCCAACGATACAAAGTCATGTGACCCACCATTTCTTTCCTCTGTTGGAACATTGCCGTTATCACTGGCTCCGTTTGGAGAACAGAATCGTCGGCTGACAGTATCTGTAAACTTGGAGAACTTTGTACCCATCGTTCAGTTAAATCCTCATGGAATCAAAACCTCACACAATTTAGGAAGTCGTTACGGGGAAAACCTGGCAACATCATTTGCCGAGTGGCCTGTTGTACGCCCGAGTCTTGCTCAATTAAAAAAAAACACAGACAAGAAATGTAGAAAATCCCAGGTTCAAGTAACAGGTGTGAGTACTGTGTCCTTAAACTTGATTGAGCACCCAGACATCACAGGTGAGATTTAAATCAAGACGCTAAACTAAAATGTTTAAGGTTCGGTTTAGATAATAACGCGATACAAGTATAAAACTTTTAAAACAAGTTTTCATAACATTTTCCCCACGTCTAAAATGTGAATGTCTTAGAATGACTTAGACGGACGATGGTTTTAACACAACATGATCAACATAAATAAATACAAAAAAATTTACAGACACAGGAAAAGATCCAGAGAAACACGTTTATTCAGAACGTGGACTGGGCTGCATGATCAAACCAGTAATGCCAACCCAACACTCGATCAACATTTAAAACTCGAATACAACTGCAAGACTAGCGTAAGCCATGGATCAGCGTACGACGCAATAATCTTTTGTAACAGATAAGATAAATAACACTAACAACAAACAGACATAAAGTCTGTGCGCCTTCACTTGGGGCCATACCTCCCCCCTCCCCTACTTTCATAACGTTGATACAATACAATAATATACGATTTTATTCCGAATTTTGCTTATTGCCAGAAAATGTTCACTTAGTCCCAATAAAGCTTCATTCAATAAAAAAAGGAAAGAATGTTTATGAGCTTGTACATCCTGTATCTAAAGTTTCAAAGCTTCTTCAACTTGGAAAGAGAAGCTCTCAATAACACGTTTTTGAAAAAGTCACTTCCGCAAGGCCGCACTTAATTATAGACTCTATCTTCCACACTTGTCTATTAAACCCCAAAACTTTTCGACATTTAATTTTAATTTATGTCTCAAGGATTCCTGCTCGATATACATGCGTAAAAAAAGTATATAATTTAAAAAAAAAATAAAACCACGATCTACATGAGGTTGATAAAATCACAGAAATGGAATCCTCTCGTGCAGTCTAAATTTCTCATTTCATAAATGTCAATCAAGATATAGAATTCCCATGACATTTCTTATATTCTGTGGCACATATTTTTTTTTTTGGTTTACTTGTCTCATATGACACAACGTGTGAATTAATAAATATTTTTCTATAATACTATCTGAGCCTCTTAATGTTATCTCTAGATTATTTTACGACTACGCACAGCTCTCTGTTTTTATTGTTGGAATAATAATCGCGAAACCAAATTGCCCTGCAGGCAAACTGTCATACTGCGCAGCTCATCCAATTAAAAACTGCGACAAAAAAAGCCATCACAAATGAAACAAATATTTATTACACATTAACACCCCAGGGGCGCCTCCTTGTTAGCAGCTTTGGGGGCAGTACCGTAAAACTCTATCGACCGCCCGTCCCCCCCACTCCCCTATTAAACGTGGGCAAGGCGTGGACCATCACGCAACAGGACACAAACTAAGCTGTCAGAATACCGTAAGTCATGATTCTCCAGGAACAGTTCGATTTATCGATCCACCCAACAATCGATTCGAATCTTTATATTTACGAGTGGGGTTGAGGGAAGAGGAATCGATTACTTTAGATTTGATGCTCGCCAATATTTCGATCATCGCCGAATAATGAGCGACCTTGGCGAGTTGATGATCAACAATCTTTAAGGGTTGAACAGTTCAACGTTTAGAGAAATAAGATAACTATAAGGTTAAACATAAAGGGGAAACAGATAAAAACTTTGAGCAATTTACTTTATCGAATTAAAATTATTGGAAGTTTAGACTACAACTAAGTGAATAATCATAAAAACCCAATCTAAATTTTATACACGAATGAAAAATTAATGATAAAAACCACAAATAAAATTATTTTATGTTCCGAATAGTCGGAGAATAGTTCAATCATCGCGTAATTAAAAACAAATATCCGAATTTGACGAATGAATTGATTAAAAAAATAAATAATTACACGGTTATCGCAAACATAAATAATGATGAAAACACAATAACGTCATCAAATTGTGTGTTGTGTATCTCCACTGATTGTGAGCCACGTCATTGATGTATGCGCTAACAAAATGTACTTTCTACAGGTAGGAATCCCATGGACTATTTAATACTCCCAGTGACGTAATGACAGTCAGTAATGATATATGGTTGATAAGAGGCAACTCTTTGCTATCAATATCAAAATGTTTATATCTATAAAAACACTTTTCGTCATTTTATGTAACGTCTCAAGTAGTTATATATATATATATATATATAATATTTTTGTCGTAGAATGAAGCAAAGAACTAGTTGTTCCCTTCTATAAACTCAAAGACGGCTTTATAAATCCACATTATCGCTGTTACGTTAAATATTTTTTTTTCAAAAGTCACTCAGCCTTCAGAGGACCCATTATTATGATCAAATATCTATTTCGAATAAACTATGAGTTTGAGTTTCAGAACTCGTAGAACGTTCGTTAAAATAAAATAAGCCCTAAAATAAGAAAACAACAAACAAAATCCATTTCAGCTTTTACTTAGTACTAATAAATTTATAGTCAATGGCTGCACTAAACCAACGAGTATTGAAACACATGATGCGTTGCGCTCGTTAGAAAGCCGTCAATTCCAAACGTAACGGACTCAAGAGAACTGCCCGTATTTCGACTGGTCCAACGATCAAAGCTCTAAGCACAAACTACACCACAAATTAACGTCTTCCGCCGCCGGATCCGTCCGCTGACATTCTGCTCCTACACGTACACGAGAGAGTTCATCCCACGAATGTTAGCGCCTCGGTAAAGGAGGACTGGAGATGAAAAGAAGATGGCATGTTGACTGCTCAGCACGGAGGCTGAGCGCTCCACAAGTGTTGCCGCCCCTGCACCGACAATTACCATCGGTCTGTGGGGGGCTGGTGGCCGAGCCAATATTCAGACCCAGTGCTCACGGCGAGACAGCGCCTGTATGGAGAGGTGGGGGGGGGGCAGACGATACGATGACGTGTAAAAGGTTGAACAAATACAATAAACAGTTGGAAATGTACTCGTATACAGGCTGCATGTAAGAGTATTACGGACATTGCACAATACAATACGGCATCTGTATAACAACCGATTTTATTTATTTTTTTTTAATTATAAAATTACAGTCACTACGAAAACCAGTTGACAGCATCCTACAGCCACTATAATCACACGCTAAATGTTTTTAAAACAGACAAATCCGTTAGACTTTCCGTTATTATTTTGTTAAATATTTATCATTGGCGTCTTGTTACACCCAGATTAAAAACTGTTACGGGCATTAACAAATATAACGCACAGAAATTGTTTTTATTTTCTGTAGATCTTGTCTTATCATTTTTAGCGCATTTTCGAGAAGTCGAATGCGCTATTGCACCCGTTTTGTCCGTCCGTCCGTCCGTCATCACCTTTGATCTCAGCATCCATAAGTCCTAGACCCATGGGGTATATATGTTTTTTGTATGTCCTGACCTGCCATTTGTGCATCAACACTCAGTTACTCGATCCGTTAAAAAACCCCGTTAAAACTACCAAAAAATATTTCGAATCGAGAGGTAACACTAGCGCAGGGAACGGCCGCCATTGCCGGAAGTCGAATACATAGTTCTTCAAGCATTGAAGAGTGGTGCGAAAGCGTGCAAAAGAATTTTTTTTTTTTTAGTTGACGTCATTAGAATATGTGTAAAAGTTTAGAGAGTTTTACGTCATCATTTGTGGTGACTTGTTTAATGTTATGCTTGATTCGCATGATTACAAATTAGGGTACAACTTTTATAATAAGTAAGTAATGCACAAAACAAACATTCGCCAATAATTTAGACTGCACGACTTTCACCAGAAGCTCAAAGACTTATCGTCTGCCCAGACACACTGACGGCACTGGGTGTTGGACACAACCCGATACCGTGAGCCATCGAACTCCCAAGACACGACAAGGGGAGTAGGGGGAGGGGGTGGAGTCTAAGAGCAATTATTTCAGCCAGAAAAGCCGGTACGTATTTCACAACGATGGCCCATGGCCCATGTGTTGCTTCCTGTACAGAGCTCTCACACGGTGGTTTCTTAGCTTCCATCTCTATGTGCGTCTCTCCAAAGAGCGTGTTCTCCATTTCTTTACGTTCTCTCTCGTCCATGGAAGGGAGGTAATAAAATGAACACTTCCGATCATTGTGACTGACTTATTCTTTACCAACGATTAGAAGAAACTGTCATTTGGCTGAAATGTTTGCTCACATGATGATCATAAGGAAACTTGCATGTACAACCATAATGGCTTGAGGATTAATTGAGAAAAAAATAATTAAAAAGGCAGAAACACACACGCACACGTAGCTTATGGGGCAAGCATTAACTGTGTTTGTCACGCATAGCTTCTGGTTACGGCATATCTTTTTTTCACGGCATAGTTTCTTTTCACAGCATAGCTTCTTGTCACGGCATAGCTTCTTGTCACGGCATATCTTTTTTCACGGCATAGTTTCTTTTCACAGCATAGCTTCTTGTCACGGCATAGCTTCTTGTCACGGCATAGCTTCTTGTCACGGCATAGCTTCTTGTCACGGCATAGCTTCTTGTCACGGTATAGCTTCTTGACACGGCATAGCTTCTTGTCACGGCATAGCTTCTTGTCACGGCATAGCTTCTTGTCACGGCATAGCTTCTTGTCACGGCATAGCTTCTTGACACGGCATAGCTTCTTGTCACGGCATAGCTTCGGATAAAAAGAGTTATTTCTTGTTGTCTATATCTCATAGCGGGATGGTAATAAAACCTTCACTAACTGGGGCATGCGGTCAATATTTAAGTATGAAAACCAAGACCATGACGTTGTGACGTCATAAGAGAAACGTCTCTAGGGAGATGTTAGGTCGAGATTGAGGGACGTCAACAAACAAATCACCAGACATGGGATAACATGGATACTTTTAGCCGGCACTACCACTATGGTGTAATGACATGTCCTAATATTTGGCCGGCACTACTACTCTGTTTTAATGACATGTCCTAATATTTGGCCGGCACTACTACTCTGGTTTAGTGACATGTCCTAATATTTGGCCGGCACTACTACTCTGGTTTAGTGACATGTCCTAATATTTATGTTGAATAGCATGTCCTAAAGCTCAGATTGGATTACGTGTCCCACCACACTCACAAATTGACTGGCCGAAATTTCGGTTCACACATTTCGTATTCACAAGTGTGCTGCACTTGTTTTATTGACTGCAATGATATGATAGGATATCTGTTTACCAGTGGCGTCACTAGGGGGTGCGGTGGGGGCGGGCCGCCCGGGGTGACACCAAAATGTAAAATAATATATGTTCCCGTTAGTTGACACTGGAAGACTCGGGGGAGTTATATGGGGTAAGTCGTGAGAAAGTGACACAATGAACTACCGCCCCGGGTGACTGTTCCACATTGGCATGATATCAGAATTAATAAGACATTAATACATATCTATTTCATTTTTTTCCCAAAACAATACTGCTTTTAGATATGGTCCATTCTTATTTGAATGTGCGAGAACCACGGTCAGAAGGCAGCAAGCAGACTTGAGACAATCAGACGGTAGCCTCGAGTTGCAAACAGTTTAAAGTTTGTTCAATAATTGCTTCCAATGTTTATTCATGAAATATACCAGCAGTTGTTTCATTTCCCTGGACTTCAACAGGTAGAACTAGGTTAACAGGGCGGGAGGGAAGGGTGGTGGTGGAAACGTGTACCTTGCGCTCCTACGTCATCCAATTAATCCAATATGGCAAATCTGTTACTATATTATTATGTGAAATAATCTTGTGTTTTTCGTCGTCATCCAATTAAACGAAACTGGGGAGGAGAACACCGGTGAGAGTTAAGTTTGTGTGTGTGTGAGTGTGAGTGTGAGTTTGTGTGTGTGTTTGTGTGTGTGTGAGTGTGTGTGTGAGTGTGTGTGAGTGTGTGTGTGCGTGAGAGTGTGTGTGTGTGTGAGTGTGTGTGAGTATGTGTGAGTGAGTGTGTGTGTGTATGTGTGAGTGTGTGTGTGTGTGAGTGTGTGTGTGTATGTGTGAGTGTGT